>QNGE01003135.1:0-28220 GCA_008508345.1 Paragonimus westermani
TTATCACTAAGTAACTTTCATTGGTAAGTCGCACGGGGTCTTGGTTGGTGCATGATGAGCATCATTCATAAGTGGTCGCTGTGATTCACTGCAATTCATGCATGCACCTTGCATAAGTTGAGTAGAAGGTACGCACCCCATCGGTTGACTTGATCTGGCAACGACCTTATCGTACATGACGGAACCCAGCTAGGAAGTGTGAATAGCATTGTAATTTGTCCCACTATGCCCTGGATAATTTGTCACACTGGTTAGCGTTCTGTTCATGAGACCTGGCGCCACCCTGAAGTACACGGAGTAATTAGGTGTTCGGTCTTAATGGTCATATGGGGTGATCAGTGAATGATCTGTGACGAAGAAGGTGGTTCAGAAGCTTAACTGTGGCACTCTTTTTCCACATGAACCGAATTCTATCAAAAATTAACGATCGGGCTGAAAGCGACGAAGCCACTATTACAGTCCCAAAACAGTCTGAGACCCTCGATTAACCTTGTGTCCTATTGCATAAATGCCTTGATTTGCATTCTTAACTTATACAGAGTTGATGCGTCTGATGCCCTGGCGCACTTGGTGCTACTGGGATCAGGCAAGGGTTGGCTGAATTTCCGCCAATTCACAGGTAGCGCATATACCTGTGGCTTGAAAATTCTCTATAAACCCTTTTTAAGTCATGATGGATGATTGGCAGTAATTAGGCTGACTACAAACGTTTGATGGAATGCAGTCTACGCGAAAAGTGAACAAATAGCATAGAGTCACAACCTGTGGTCTGTTGAATAAGAGACTCCGCTTACACCACGATGTAGCCGACCGAAAGCTCTCTCCGCAATTGTCTATACTTGAACGAGGACGATGAAACCAGTCTCAAAATTATGTTAGTGTTTCTCAACGTTTTGCTCTGCTGAAATGAACAAGGGACAAACGGTGTTTGAGATGGCTGTCACAATCGTGCAGTCCAAATTGGGTAAAGCAGTAGTTCTTGAAGAATACCACATTTCCCACCTCAGACACGCTCTTAACCTTCATTTAGGCTTTGAATTTTTGTATTAGATAGAACAGTTGGACAAAATATAGATTAGTGAATTAAGACTGGGTGTCATGCTTCATTTTGAGTTGTCTGGATATCACTTTCGGACGTCCAGGTATCACTTTCCTGTGATTCGCTTTCAGGTTAGGGTGTATTAAGGAGATCCTCTGGCATTGTTCCAAACTCCTTCAAACTAAGGGAGCCACAGTGTTACAACGCGACAGAAAGCTGGGACAAATGTCGCATGTTTTCAACCGAACGCTGTGCGAGGGTTCACACTAGCATGCTTTGTAACATATTCAGTGTTAATGCACCGGGATGACTGAAATTCATTCAGTCTAAGAGGAAGAGTGTTGTGACCTGGACAGAACAAACAGCCCAGCTTAATGAACACAGTCATATCCCAGGCAAGTACAGTGAACGTCCACCTACGTGATTAGGCTAGAAAGTTGGTCAGCTTAAGCCCTGTTTTTAGAATTTGGTGCAGCGCATCTGTTTTCATTCAGTGACAGGTCCAGCGTGGACCATTTAATTTGGACGACCCTAGTGGCGGATAAATTTATACCAGACACAATTCGTATAGAAACACTAACGAATCAGACAGAAGTGATAATGAGACATCTGGATTTGGGAAAGCTGTAGACTGTAAAATGAGGTGATGGTAAGAAAATGGAGCTGAATACTATCCACATTCGAAACTCTTAATCTGATGCTGATAGGGTTGTAGCACTCTCATTGTGAACATTCGGCAAGCAGCCGGAACATGTACAGCAAGCAAAGAAGTTGGAAGGAATACACAACTGGCATGCCGGTTTTTTAATGTAAGTGAAGAAAATACCAAGGGTACATAAGTGTCGTATACCATGCAGCTTCGTTTGTAAGTGGTGTGACATGACATACGCGCGGAAACTGACGAGTATATCTTAACGTTGGGAAGGCGAAGGACTTGAAGTGGCCATTGAAAACATGTATATGAACTATGCGTGACATGTCGGCAAGATGAATGTGGCCACACTGATGTCGAGAATATGAATACACGGCTACGGTACAAACCAACCTTTGCGTTCGTCGTTCTGTATATTCACATAATTCTGACGGACGTTTTGCGTTGACCAAATGCGTCCTTTTCGGTCACAGTGGTTGGTATCATCACTAATATGAAGACAGATATCCTGGCCCAGCTGTTTGAAGATGAAGATTTTCATATGTCCGTGGAGGACTTCAAGGACGTGGTCCTGGTGGTTGAGGTCAAGACTGGTCCTGGGTAACTGGATGTCCTGTGGACATTAGTGAAGAGCAAAGTGAAATCGGCACAAAAAAGCTATGTGAAGATGGAGTGAACCACTGTGAAGGAAGCACTGATGGCTACCATTGACAGCCAGGCCAACCGCCAGGAAGCCATGCGGCGGTTCAAGTCGGCTGGGCTTATACAAGAAGCGGATTTCTTCGTGTTCACCATCACTTCCCAAGGATTGCTGAACAGGGCACTGCCAGAATGTCATTAACAGTCACGACGACAGCTGTTGTCGGAGAATTTTATTAAGGGCCTCCTGATAGCTGTTCTAGATCAAATCTGCATTGTCCATGCCACCTGCCGGACGGACTTTGATGAACTTGTGAAAGTGACTCGCGAGTTGAGAATTATGTCTGTGCCTTCGGTAGAGACGACGACAGTGTGTCTAGTTGGATAGATCCATATTTGGTAGTTTCCGGACAGGGTTCGATACGCAAAACAGACAGAAACGGCGGGACGAAACGAGTGCATGACAGAGTTAGCAGTTGGCAGGATATGCCGGCGCAACGAACCAGGAGAAGATCAATAAGCGGAGAGACAAAACTGCGTCGGTCGGGAAAAATTTGTCAGCACGTGCTGACGAGTCAAACTACCTCAGAAGGGGGAGAAGTTTTGCTTAACATGCATAAAATGCGGGAACTAAAACTCAGATCTGAACGCCAGAAAGATGAGGGACTCAACGCGACAGTTAGAAACATGTGTTGTGCAGTGTGGGCCATGTTACCAAGATGAATCATGATGCACTGCTACCTGGAGGGAGAATACATGCCAACCACGGAAACTAGTGTTTACGTTCGTTCTGTATTTTTATGCACCTTGTGACGGATTTCTTGCAATAAACAACTTCGCAGGTCCAGCGTCTTTTCCGGTTACAGCATATGGGAAGCACTGGTTCGAAGTACAAACTGCATCATACGGAGCATCCGGTCAAAGCTGAACTCCATTATAACTCTTTTTGCTCAGCGCTGCCTCGACCCTTGCCACTCCCTCCAACTGGGTGCCCCACGTCTCGGCTGAGTGACGTCTGTCGTCTTTCAATTTGTGATGTATTCAGGAAAGCAACACTCAGAAGGTGCTAATATTTGCTGGTTATTACCCAGAGAAGTCACGCTACGGTGTTCAATGAGAACTTGGCGGCGTCGAAATGAAGAACACTTTTTGTCACCGAATGCCCAATGTCTGAGCAACACCGTCTTGACTGTTCCCTAAAGAGTGAACCAATTTGTCGGTATCCTAGGAATGAATGCCAGGAATGCACGTTTGGTTTTTGTGCGTGGTCGCTGATATTTTGTGGAATGCGCTGTTTCTCCAAAGCACACAGGACAGAAGGATCTTCTTGCTGTGACCCATCTTAGTCTAGTGATTCATGGCGACCTCTCTTAGTGTTGACCGAATTCGATCGGCTGTAAAAAATTGCTGTTTCGATGTCCGTTGCTTATAGCTATTCAGTAAACTCTTTCGGTGGATACATTCGAAGCGTGTGTAGTCAAGAGGCATTTAGGTTGTCTCACTTCCGTTTAGTCCCGTAACAGAAGTTGTCACAAAATCTGAAAGGTGACTGCTAACTTTAGCTGTTCCAGCCGACATGAACAGGAGACGATTTACAATGTCGAACAACTGAGTCCTGAGACAGTCAATTGATCGAATTTTTCCTAAACCCCTGTATCTAAATTTATTTCTTTAACTGGCATTTCCTCTTCGGTAAGCACACATCAGACAATTTGTGTTGAGGTACTCCGAGTGAGTATGTCAAGATGTTGGTAAGGCTTTTCAACTAGGTAGTCACAAAGCTCAACATGTGTACGAAGAAAGACGCATTCAAATATCAGTTGATGACACATAAGTCAGCTGTGTTGAAAATAATTAAGAAAGTTCCCCTTTTATTTCTTATGTCCACTGGTCTGTCTCTGACGTGTCAGCCTTTTGTGTCAATCCTATTTTATTGTCATTTTATGTTAAATTTGATGCAGTCCGTCTTGTTCCCAAGAGAGCAGCTTTGTAGTTTGATGGTTCGGGAACTCTTGTCCACTAGCCTTGCAGGATAGCTTGACCGAACTGGCTTGCTGTTCGAACTCACTAATCTATATGATGATGTTTTACTATGCTTTCTCGAAATAGCCTGACTTATGAGGTGCCCAACTGCAGAACTGACTTGTACAAACAGACAGTTAACATCGATGATACACTTGACCTAGAGTGCGTTTAGCTGTGCACTTTTGAAATTTGGTTGTGACTACCTTAACCAACCAAGTACTGCCATTCTGCTTTCTTCAAGCCCTGATTAGCGATAAATAAATCTGGTGTAGAACCGTTCCATTCATGCAAAGGTATTGACAATCAAGAAATAGAAAAACCTCTTGAACCTATCCGTTTTCGATAGAAGAAACATCGTTGATATGTATGTGACACATCGACAAACAATCTACAGCAGTGGAAACTAATAACCCACTGGTCAATAGAACAATGAGTCAGTGTGAAAAAACACCCTTAAAGAGAGTAATTGAGAAAGTGCATGGCACACAGTCTTGCTAGAACCCCTGCTTCAGCTCGTGTTACTGCTAATACCGATTCATGAGCTGAAGACCAATGTGGTTTTAAAGCACATCATTTCAAGCTGTTTTTGTGACAAGCTGTCTGTATTTTACACGTGAGTGAGTGTCTGGTGCATGGTAAACAGCTGGCCGGGGCGATTCCGGCTAACCACGGTCTAGCTGTGTTGAGTATGTGCTCGGCTCACGTTGCAATGTTTGGATGCAAGATGTGAAGCACGAATGGGAAGTGCACTTTTGCTGCTGATTGAGCCAACTATAAATGGTTATATTTACTTCAGTTCAACGACAAATAAAATCGCTCACCTGCGCGGTATATATATATATATATATATATATATATATATATATACAGACCGACAGGCGGACACGATAAGCGGCAGAACAATCTCATTCTGACATTTATTTGTTTGATAATGGATACTAGTGTGGATTTAAAAAGTTACAATTAATAGTTCACTACTCAATGTTTGGCCTCTTTTTCAATTGTTTCATATATATACATATATATATATCAGTGAGAATTTCACTCTGATGAGCACAGTCAGCCATTAAAATGATTGTGTGGTACTGTTTTAGAGGTGAACGACATACCGTCTTCCGATTCATTATGATTCATTAAGATTATTTTTAGTACATTTGTTACTAATTGGACTGCACTCTTGTTGGATCGCGGCTCCATATCAGGTCCTAGCTAAGACCTTGCTTCAAGTTACCCATGGTACATTTGACAACTAATAGTATGGTGCGGAATTCTTCGCAGAGTGTGTGGTAGGTATGATAACCAACTCCTGGGACTAATAGGAGGTAACAGACTAGCTCGAGCCCAATACTAGCCTTAACGAAGTAGAAATAGAGGGGCGGGAGTTTCGGATTCAGTTATGACTTCATTCTGTGTCACAGGTATTTTTATAGATAGAATCACATGAAACAATCCGCCATATGATGTTGAATAGTGTTGCACCATTTCAGCTATGTGGATCACGGAGGGATCTCCTAGTTAGCAACTGACTGACCAACAACATCAGGGCAATCAGGACACTCACAGTTGGCTGTGGCTGTGCCGTTAAGATTGATAAACCCGAAGTTATAGTACGTCGTGGTCTGCAGACGGTATTGTTTGCATTTTTTCCTTATAGATGTAAGTAAAAATCAGGCTGATTTACTCTGCATCATTCTGTTGATCAACTCACTGCGTGATGAATTGAGTAAGGGCAGATGTCAGCCTATAAATGCAGTTATTCCATGGGTTGGATCCAACTAATAGTTGTAAAATTATAGAGGACTTACCCACATAAGTTAGCTCATTTTTTTTAATTTGCACCCATAAACATTTTCGAGACAAAGAAACATCTTCGCTGTCTAATATAAATTATTCAATTGAATAAGGCTGTTGGGAATCCGTCCTTCTTTGGCAATCCATGTGCGTATAGTTGTCTGGGGATACTAAAATTTGGCTGCAGTTTATAGAATTCCGAAAAAAGGTTGTTCCTATGCGGAACTTATTAACAGTACTGCAACTTACGGAAACCAGTTCCAGACTCCTTGAAAGTAAACATCTGTGTCTGGACCTGTTTTTGCTGTGAACGTTCTGGAACAACCAGTGGGTTTTTACGAGGGAATTTGCAGACGTGTTCACACAGTTCTATCATTGAGTGTCATACGAACAACTTTCAGTAAAACCACGAAGAAAATTTCACCATGGTCAGGCATGCCTGACGGTATCCGTTAGAGTTTTTGCCCATTATACCCGCTTGCTCTACGTAATTTTTTAATGTTGATTTTAAACTTACGGGTGTTTTATTCTTGGTCGATAATACTTCCGTAAAGATTTATTCTCACGAGGAAGCCTAGCGCGTACGCGCATGATCACCTGACCTAATCACGCGACAATATTTGAAGGCCACTGATTCGCACACTTCGTTGCCTGAAAGCTATCTGAGTTTAAACGTGAACTAGCCAATCATGGGAGTCGTCAACCCATTGGTCAGACATCACTTACAGGACACGCGCCCCGTTAACTTTAACAGCACACTCTCTGTACCGTATATTCACATACGTACCGTCAAGTGCCGTAGATATCCTGCTTCTCAAGACCGTAAGTTGACCAAACATGGTGAATTTTAGGTGATTGCTCCTACTTTCTAGCCAAACCCACGAATTACTTTACAATAAAGCACGCAGTTTCACTTGCTCTAACTTGTGTTGTTTAACATGTCTAATACTAATCAGATAGCATACACTTATTCTCGTCAAATTTGGTCTTTGTTTGTTCAATTATTAACCCATATGGTGACTGGATAGTAGTTCGGCTGAGACAAACAGTTGTTTCCAGTACTTTTTCATCTGATCGATATAACCAGAAAAATTACCATATTTATACTACTAAGAGGCTAGCAATAGCACAGAATTGATTAGTGTCAGACAGTAAAATAGAAAAGTTAGATCTCTCCGGTTTGTCAATTTTGATCAAACATATGTGAGCGTTGTCCTGTAGCACTAAGGTTGCTTACATGCACTGCATTTAGTGTATGCTTATCGGTTCGGGACCGAAAATAATCCACCGGACTGAGAAATACGCAGATTGCGGTAAATCTTGCCTAGATGATCGTGAATGTTGTCAGTTTGTTCTAGAAAAGATGTGAATACATTCAAATGGTAACGGGTATGACATATTTCTATCGTTGATTCCAGAAGCACAAGTTGGGTCGTGCCAAGTGGAGTAGTGATTGAATTCCATTAGCATTAAGATACCATTTAGTGTCAAATAAACCAGTTACCTATAAACGGTATTAAAAAATAACTACTAGGTTGATTCTTGAAGTTATAAAATTCCGATATGCTCTTCACACTATTCGTAAGGATGCACTCGTACCAAATGCAGTTAAATGTTATCATGAAGAGAGAGCATACTTTTTGACTGCTTCGGCTGTTGAGTTCTATGTGGTTCATTCGATTGTAGTTAAGTTTATATTGGCAACTGACTGGACCTAAAGGCAGATGCCTTTTTTTCTCAACAAACTTCGCAAATAAGTTAGCATTGTACTCTATGCTGTGGAAGACTGACATACTTCATAAGCGCAGTCTGCAGCAGGCGGACTCTCAGTGAATTTTAAAGTATGAACTCGGATGACAGTTTCTATTCACGGCTGTGAACCTCATAACTTTAACTGCAGTTAAACTTGACCAGTGTTTGCATGGATTTGTAAATGCACCCAACCAAACTGTGGAAAAATGGTACGCTTTTCTTCAATGCTTGTTTGTAGAGCATAATAAAATCGCACAAAGAATGGCATCAAAATAAACACGAATGACTTTGATTAAGCTATTCTGTTCGATACAAACATTCGGACATTATATGTTCAATTCTGATTTGACTGCCTCTGCAGAAAACTGTTTCTTTTATAACTGGTCTACGTAAAGTCAATAGGCGACTACTGAGAATAGCTCCTCTAGCGGAAAGAGTGACTGAAGAGGCTTGTCCTGCCTGACCTACATCTGGTGTTGGATTGGATGTGGGGATTCCTTATCTTCGCAACAGATCAAGGAAAGCCAGATCTGAGCAGAGACGACTGCGTATTACCTTAAAATCCGGTGCGGTTGTCAACATGAACACCTTACGCAGCCTCCAGTTCTACGCTGAATCCAGCTCAATAAAACTTGAGTAGGGTTGGCTGACTTAAACCACATTGCAATGCTTTTACACATATCGTCTCACTTGATTAGTTCTCTGTCACCCTTTTCGTGAACTGTAAAACTGCCTTTAGACACCGTTTTTAAACTACTGCAATTTCGATCTTCAGTAAGCTGGATGAGGTTCGCAGTACTTGTGCTCGGTGAGAAATCTTTGCATTCAACATCACACAAAAGTACCATAAAGACTAAATTTGTGGCGCTAAACTATTCATCCTTGGTCAGACGGTGTTTCTCAGTCGTGGAAAAACCAGTAAAAAAAGGTGGTTTAATCCCTTATTTAATCTGTTGCTGAAAATACATCAAGTATCCATGATATGTTGCTTTCTGACCCCACAAACTTCACCTAACAAACTGCCAACGTCATCCCAATTATCGTTTGTTTGATTAGTGTGATCTACAGACCACCTTCTTCGAGCAGGGAAACGAGCACAACCTCACATAACGCTGACTATCCTGTTTAATAACACGCGAATCTAAACAGTCGCAACAATATTTCACCCGCTACTAAGTTAGTGTTGCAGCACTTCCTCCAACTTGGGAATTATTCGAGGCAGTAACAGAAACCGGTGTTTTAAACTTGTAGTTACACCCAAAAGACACAATTAGACGCCTGATGATAGTGAACCAGCCAGCATTGGATAGTCACCGACTGGGCGGACTGAGTCTACATGCGATGGGTATATCATATCGTAAGACATGATCAGTTTTGCTATCAGCACGGTGCCCCAAATCTGTAGATGAACAACTGGCTCTTCTAAAACAAAGTCACACCACACCACATCAGTTGCCAACTATGATTTTCTGAAACATTTGCTAACGGAGATGAAGTTACTGCTGAAACTTCAGGTAAATGTGCATAACCGCACATCATAAATCTATCTAAGTTCGTTGTGAGAAATTTTGGTGAGATATCCCCTGTCCCAGTGTCATAATTTTAGGCTAGATTTGATTTACCCGAGGGTTCTGGAAAGTTGTGCTACTGAATTATTCGAATCGAAAGCCTGGAGACAGTATACAATCCCCCCTGTCTTCAAGGGCGCGTACAGAGAAGCAGCAGTAAACTGTCGACCAATGTTTGATTGTATGGCTAATCGTAGTAATCAAGGGCCTACTGGAAAACTTGTAAAGAGCGAGGATGACATAGTTTGAACTCATTTCCACGTTGTACCGCCGCTCATGTAAGGGATTTTTACACATCACAACGCTGGCGACCTTTGAACGAAGGCTATTAAAGTAGGATTGTCCACCGACTTAGCTTGTCCTGATTTTTCAAAAGCTACTGTCATGATTATTCCGTTCTGCCACGGAATCTTTTCATCCACTACCGTCAACAGCCTTCCCTCAGGTGTCCGGAAGGTTATCTAATCAGACATGGCTGCAAAGCCAGCGTGAACGAGCAGTTGTCATGCCGATTTTTTGACAACAGTCTTACATGAATGTTCTCTCCGAACCAACCGTCATTCTTTGTATTTATCCACGAATTTCCAAACCTTGTTTTGGTAAGGAGAACCCAGCTGCAGAATGTCCACAGAAAACAACTTATCCTCGAAAGCTGGCAAGCGAAAATTCATGCATCTTCGGCGTAAAAATAGTATTGACCACTACCTTGGTGCCTCCAAACTAATTGTGTTCACAAGTGATCGAGAACTAGCGGTTCTAGAGGCAATTGCGGTAGGCTGATCTCCAGTTGTACAGCCTTGGCTGCAAACGTGCAAATAACACTAAATGCTTTGTAGAGAATTTTTGCAACCCTCTATCTCGAAGACTTTCCCAGTGTGTTCAGCCATATACTCCATCCACATCTGGAAACAAACAATCGGGTCTATCACCTGTAAAAGAATTTAGCACTCACTTGAAGTGTCCATAGACCAAACATTGAAAGAGGTATAGGGCTCCGGAATAAGATTAATCAAGGTCATTTTCAGTGCACTAAAGGAGGCTTAATTTCCAAACAAACTCTTTGGCATGCCAGCATGCTGACCAGCGGATCTCTTCCTAATAAACAAAGATGACCACCTAAAGGTTTGTCCTCAGAACGAAAGGTATGCACTGTTAAAAAATCGCTTCACAGCAGAGATCTTGTCATATTGGACGCTACCGTCAAACACCATAGTTACAACTGTATAGTTACAATGCGTTAAATTTTGAGGCTGTCAGTGGTAGGTTTGAACTTATTCTTACACACAATTGAAATATACATCCTGTTATCTATCACACGATATGTACTGTTTGACAAGGGAGTTTGCAAGGTAAAATCGAAAAAGAATCTGTCAGTGTTGCCTTTATCAAGCATTAACTTTTATTCAATCTGTACCTGCTCTAAAGTTTTATGGTCATCCTCTGAGACTCACGCTCACAGAACATCAAGTATATGTATCCGACCCAAAGTTGCTTCAGAATGTTTCAGTTTGCTGCATGATTGCAGTCAAACCAGTCGTGTCAGTTTACACAACTCTATTCGTTCCTTCCTCTTCTACGTAATTAAGGACCTCCTGCTACAATTCATTTTTCAATCAACCCCAAGGTAGAAATGCACAACGATAACTTTTTCTTCCTCCCACGTGTACTTATAAACCTACAAACTCAAAGAGAAAGTTAGAACCCAAACGGAATTTGACAATCCATTAAAATGCACCGATGGTTGAAACTTTGTAATCCGAAATATTCACATGCCCGAAGATCAAATAAGGATTTGCTCAGATGCAATTCTTTTCACCTCCAGATAACTTCCCGCTAAATACTGACAGGTTTGTTTAGGGAAAGACGTATATAAAAGATGACTCTTTAAAACTTTTTACTCGGTGGGCAAGTCCTAACCAAAGATTCTAATTAAGTTCAAATTAACGTTTGTAACTCAATCAGCCAAAAATTCCGAGAGCCAAATGTAAGGGCTCTTCACTGGTTGCAGCTCAGTCCATATATTAATTGATGGGGGAGTGCAAGCTTTATCACATGTTAGACATTATGACAGGCTGGTCTGGGCGTGAAGGAAGTCAGCATTGGGCTTTAGAGAGGTAACAGGGTTATGCAAACACGAGGAACGATTGGTTAATGTGCTGCGTTAGATTCTCATCCAAATTACTATCGTCCAAAACAGCTGAACTCACAACGGGATTGAAGATTCAATGAATAAAGAGAACGGCGTGTGAGCACAGAGGGAATTATTTGTAAGGTGAAAAACGCACTTTAAATTCACTCTCTCACCTGGGCCGTAAGATCTTTGGCAGAGGAATCCAATCCAGGGGATAAGGTTAAAGTTTGTAAGCCCTACACCTTTTCCTGTGAAGTTATTTGTGGCCTGAGAAAGTTAATCCGCTAACATGGATAGGGATGGTTATGAAGAGTTAGTGATGATTGCGGTGAAAGTTCACGTAACTGGTCGGTCAGTAATCAAAAGCAGACCGATCTGACAAATAGGGTCGGATTGCTTTGCTGATCGCAATAGAGTTGTCGAAAACAGACTTCCCACCTCTAGGTCTGCCATCTCCACAACCAATGAGGAGGTTGTGACGTAACTCATTGCCAGCCACAGGAAGGAGCTTTACAATAATCGGTTCAAGTAAATCAAATAAGAGAAGCCTGTGAGCAACGCAAAACCGCTTGCTGCTCGAGCATACTGACTCAAGATGTGCATTCAAACATGCGGCAGAGTGTACACTGTTGCGCAGACCGAAGGTATTAAAGATAGCATCAAAACGATTGATATGATTTCGTAAGCTGTATGCGTTTTCTGGGCAGTTTTTTCTTTCCTATGGTGTCTCTTGCAGCAAGGGAGAGAAAATCTGTTTGTGAGAATAAAGTATGTCTTCCGCGAGGGGGGGGACAAATATTGAAGGTGAACATGAGGTGATCGGTTAACTGATGACGGTGACAAAGAATCTCGGATCGGATGAGAATATAATTTCCATGAGCTTCACATGGTTCTTGAAAAACGGCTGCTTCAGTTTAACTTCACGGTTTTCATAGAAACGGAAGAACTTGTTACACGCTTTGTTATACACTGTTAGAAAAGGTCTTTTAGTAGAATGCTCAAACCTGTCAAATGCGGAGCACCCATGGTCTGCAAACAACCGTATACTTATTTGGAATAGCAAGCCAAAGAGTGTGCTCAAACGTGCAAAGAATGTAACAGTGATGTGCAGATTGTGAGTGATAAGAAAAACTGCTCGAGACCAATGGGAAGTGTTCTATACAAATTTTAATGATTAGTTGAGAAATCTCATAGGAGGTATTGAAAAGGCAGTAATCTATGATACCAGACAACTGGAGTACAATCAAACATTACATGCCAAAATCGAATGAAAATCGCTCCACAATTCAGGTTTACATTACAAGAACTAACCAGAGTAGTAGAGTTTGAACTTCTGTTCAAAACTCAATCAACTGAGCAAACAAAAGTGTGAGTACAGTTGAGTTCGTGTTTCTCTTCTCAGCCTTTCGTATAGTTTAGTGAGTAACCGAAACGATTGAAAATGTTCAAATTTAATGTGTAACCAGGTCTGTTAGTCAGTAGAGGTCTAGGTAAAGTAGCTTTTATAATGCTGCCCTCTTCAGGAAAGCTTTGCAGATTTTATCTGGTTTGTTCCCAACATCTATGAATAAATATTTATTCTTCTGTTCACTGTGTTTTATTCTGTGTGTTACGCACACTAAATACTTCTTTATGTAAATTGCACCTCGACGAAAAACAACCCTGGTTAAAATAATCATGTGTTTGAATATCAGGTCCAATTCGAATTAACAAATGTGTATGTGTGAGTGGAAAAAAACGACTGCCAAGACAGTGATCAGATTTGTACGTTATTCCGTTCCGTTTTTGTCTATTGGTGTGTGGACGTTAGTGTGGAATCGTCTACGTCTTTTAAATGCTAATTCACTCGACCAATGTGAGCTCCTGCATGCAGACTGAGAAAATTGAGTGTACATGGGTATTTGGCTCTCATTTTGCTCAACTTCTAGCCGAGAGCATGAGACGATAGCGCCTAACTTTTAAATAACCTGGAAGTCTTGTTTTACATTAATCGACCGGTCGATTTATGCAAATCTTACAATGTCGAACAAAAAGGTTAGCAAATTGGTCACATGTGTTCAGCCAGTGCGGTTTGGATGAGCATTTTATATATATATATATATATATATATATATATATATATATGAATCACTGCATTCAGGCAAACTTTCTGTCAGAAGCATATTGGATGAATAACCACTCCGCTCAGAACGAATAACACAGCCTGTTGATGCTGTGCCTGTGTCTCGGCTAACGTTGTGGTCGTGGCTCTCATTGAACACGAGACATTTGTTCAGTTAACATTTCTCACTTATTCTTGCGTGTGATCTTCATCCATCCACCAGACTCAGTACAACTCCATCGAATTCACTGTGTTGACCAAATGCTTCTCGTATCTGTCACTGTTTTGAGATTAACCGAGGTCTAAATTGTCATAACCGAGCCTCTTCTAAATACCAAAACAACTGATGATAGGTTTGATTATGGGAACGCCTCCATTCTAGTCAAAGTTGGTCTAAGAACGTCAGTACTGTAGAACTGTTGAGTGACGGTGGTTCGGTGATGGTACCAGCTGCCACCTACAGTAAGCCACATGAAAGACACTACAAATACGCACTTGCTGAAGCTGAGTGCCACACTTGGGAGTGGGTGAAAAATGATGCTATGAGGATCTACAGATAGCCACCTAGGGTCTGGTGAAAAGTGGCTTACCGACACTCCCATGGCAACAGCAAATTACTTTTATTTCGATAAAATATTTACTCAGTTAGTGCATATCTGTATAGGTGTCGAAAATCTGGACGATTGCGATTCAGCTGACATGGAATGTTCTTGTCGTATCCGCGCGGACCGACGGCTGTAAGCCATCATGTCCACATGCTGTCAAATAGCGTTATGGTATGTGACTTCATTTCATTATAAACCGGTATGTATCTGCGAGTTTCGTAGTCAGTGTGGCTACATAGACATAGATTACCCCTACAGATCGATAAACGGTTACAGGAGCTTGTACTGATTAAACCTGCACTGTTGTAACTGCGATGCACATCTCCAAACCACTTCTCCGCATGTTAACAGGCGCATGCTGCAGTGGAGAGTAGTTACATCAGAAGAAGCAGAAAAGATTGAAACTGTGAAACCGACGATAATCGTTAGATGATGCCTTCCTGATATGTCCAACAAGATTATCCGCGTACCAATGTATAACGTTAGTTTATCTTCATGTTGCAAAAACTATCGATCCTAGTAAAGTTAGAACAAGAAAAACACCATATTTATCATCCACAGTCAATTTAGAGAGGCATTAACTAGGATGAAGATTTGCGTTTCCAAGTTCGTCACTGGTTTTTAGGGCTGTTAGAAGTGTCAGCCAACAGTCTCTAGAGTTAGTGACTTGTGAACGATGATTCACTTCGCGAGCCTACTATGCCTTTACAGTTAGTTTCCTTTCTTCCCAAGGATTCAGTCTACCCTCGTTACGGTTCGCATATTAGTGTTCCACTTGGACATCGTCCTCACCCGGAACTAAGTCATTTGTGTAGATACGAGATTTTCCAACGCAGGAGTAGTGGGGGTCGGCGTGCGTATCACTCATAGGGGTTTGATGTTTATTCTAATGTGATTGTTCAAACATGACGTGCCTGGGACTCAGTGCGTTTTGAATAACAAACAAAGTTGCTCTTTTGTAATCCAAGCGCACGCTGACCATCAGTCCACTGATGTTACAAACAGGGATGATCTGATTCAATTTTGGATTCGGCTATACTCACTTGTGAGTAATGTGCAGGTTGTCTGACTATCACCAATAGATCGTTTTAGGATCAGGGATTCGCATTGCCTTGGTCAACCTTAATGATAAAACTCCTCAAGACCTCAGTAAGAATATGAGTCACTTGGTAAGGATTACGTTGATCATGTTCCTGCAGTCTGCCTCTCAGGACATTCCATTTCACTAACGATTTATTTTCAGCTGTGAAAGGCGGTCAGCACAAAGAGTTTCGTTCAGACTGTTCATCCTTTCTTGTAAGTAACGAGCGTTTACCTTGATTCCCTTCTGCGACATGTCTGGCGGTTATTTTGGGTCGAAATATGAAGTGATCATTTTAATGTATTGACGCTTTTACTGTAACCATAAGCTAACGTTAAATTGTTGATTCTTAAAGTCTCTCTGGCCCATGTGACCTAATCGGTCTATTCATCAATACGTTTTTTCCCACTTAATGTACTGTTCATCGCTTATCGTTTATCCTAGTCTGTCGTCAAAGGATTCGCTACTTTTTGCGGGATTATTGTAGTTTTTATCGCGTAAACCATTCATCGATTGTAGCGGCTTCCATTATTCTAAGACGTGCAAAAAGTCCTATCTATAGCACGACTTCCTTTTAATGCAGACATCTTAAAATGTAGTTCTACATTCTTATACTCACCTGTCGTTTTCCATAGTCGGACTAACTTCTATATAAACCCTGTCCTGTTTTTCTGAAGCGACCACGAAGATGAACAACACCTTTCCTCGGTCTTCCTGTGTGCAATCATTTAATAAATTGTGCAGTAAATTCATTATAATAATCGTATTTGTATGACTGTAAATTACCCTGACAAAAATTTTTGTATTCACTGAAGACGCAAGAAGATAGTCATTGGAGATGTATCTCGCAAAGTTTGAAAAAATATTTCGTTGACCTTACTCGAATTCTGGAACTCATAAAAGTATGGACGAAGAACGTGAATTCGGCTGGGGCTATTTCGTTTTGATGAAAATGGTTGGCTGTGTCTACTATGTCCTTTTTCAAACTACATATACAAAATTATCTGTCTAAAGTCCTGTTGAACTAGATAGGAAGGGATTGGGGTCATACGCCATTTGCATAGTTGCCCAGAACAACTGGCCATATATCACAAAGTATTATATTGTGAAACCGAAATGATTTTCACTTTGCAGCTGTGAAACATTCCGTTGTAAATTTTTGCTTAGCTAAGTATGGACAAGTAGTAACACGTGTGTACGGTAGATTATATAAATACTGCTAACTTTTTGCAGATCATCGTCCTGACGTATATATTCGAACATAATATAATCACGAAAAACACTTCATACAACACCTAATGAAAGTTCCTAGAATGACTGCGTCATCCGAACGAAAACGGACGCATGAATGCTGCTAGAATAAGATTCTGTTTTGTTTTCATCTCTTCGGCCCTCGTCAATACAGACGTTAGGCTCAACATTCAGAGTTCTTGAGTCGATAATCGATGGCATGCAGTTTTACGACTTGAACATTTTTCTTCCCCTAGAATCTCGACAGCCTGGGGACCAATGATATGAGAACTAAAATCGACCAGCTGCTGACCTCGTACCTCTTGAAGCAGCCCGTTTTATTCCTCAGGTTAATTATGTTCGTGCCTGAACAAGAGATGTAGTTAGTGCTTCGATGTTCCTTGTCAATCTAACTTATATTTTGAAAAATGTTGAGCTTCACCTCGAAAGTTATTTGAAATCATGAGAATGTTTGTCCTGATTATGTTGCTGTTTCTTGTAGGAGATATCCACACTCACTTGTTTGTCTGTGTTTGCATTAACGCGACATACACGCAAACTCACACTAGCTTGCTGAAATAGACAGGGGGCTAACAACCAAGAGTGTAGACGGTGAATTGAAAAACGTCTACATGATTATCGGGATTCGTTAGTCGAGGAAAAGCGTAACCTGATTTAATTATGGCAAAAAAATTTCAGAAATAAATCACCTATAACGAACCATGGTTGGCTAATTAAATTGGTGTTCTTCTCGAGCTATTAATACTACTATTTACTAATTCGGTAATCCAGCTGACTACCGATAAGGTAGTATTGGGCAAACAGACGAGAAAATTTAGCTTACAAAAACATTTTTATCAGGCAGTTCGCGCTTGAGGTTTGGCGAGAATTCTCCGGTGTAAAATATCTGCTGGTATACGGACTGTGCATTTAGAGGTTAAATCAAAGATTTGGATAAAAAGACATTTTATGAATGTTACATCGGCTGTTTGTGAAACAAATGACTGAAGTTGCAGCAGTAGTAGAATGTTTGTATGTTTGGTTGAATTTCCGTGTGCGTATGTACGTTGATACAGTGAACGGAAGAAACGAAAGGGCTAACTGCAACACAAATATATGTAGAATAAAATTACACAAAATTTGTCACAAGCGGACTGCCGTTGACCTCCATTAAGTCTCACTTATGAAAGTTTATCTAACCACGGGGCTGTAACCAGAAAGTCAGTAGTGTGCGAAAGTAAGCCTTATCATTAGGGTCATTTATCAACAACTTTACATATTACGCTGCCCATCAAATTGACGCATCTAGCCTAAACCAGGTTATACGAATAGCTCAAACAGCACCTAACGTCAAACTGGCCTTTGCCGCGGAAACCTTATAGTAACATCACTACTGACTTCGGAAGATTAGGGTGACCTGTACTGTAAGCACTACAGTCAATAGTGTTGTTGTTCACGCGGTACCCTCATAAAGCTTGCTGTTCAACCAAGATAGCCTGAATGTTGATTACATCACATTAGCCGCAAAAATGGTATGGATTTTCCGTCACCATTTGACACCTTACGATGGTTCTACTCGGTTGCAAATATCTTGCCCATTTGTTGCAATGGGTACATGGCTATCGCCTTTAGCTTAAGGCCATTGTATAAATATAAATTTTGGCTAACACTGACTATCAGGTGGATCCACATGGAATGACAACAGATACAGACTGTGTTCATCTTAAATCGTACAGTGCATTGGCATCATTATGTCCCTGTGAAATGCGGTAACACTAGATTACCTCACACATGAATACAGTCCGGTGCTGACTAAGAATGACAAAAGATTGAACTGAAGAGTGGCTCAGGTGAACAGGACAAGCCCAAGTTCGTTGTTGAACTGAACGTCTACCTGCTTGAAACTGGTCAAAGGGATTGATAATTGACCGATACACACAATAATTTGGGACTAAAGTACCGGCTGTGTGCCAGTAAATAATTAAAAGGTACTAGAAGCAATACTTAGGATGGAAAATGGTTTATGCAGTTAACTAAGTTCAAAGCTTATTGTCTTTCGCTTTCCACCTTGATTTATTTGTTTCAACTTCCTTTGCATCGGAGAAGACCAATTTTGAGTTTAAAAATTCTAACGTAGATTTCACATCGTTATTACGTCAGATCATTTTCACCGTTTGGACATTTTTAAAGATAACGGACACACGATAAACCACAGACGCGATTCAAGTGCGCTTGTTGGGTGGGATTAAACCTATTAACCCAAATTTACGATACGCTAGGTCTGTCATTATTGGTTTTGATCTCCCTATTGACTGGCGTTCAGTACTTTTGTCTTCGGTTTAATTTTGGTTCACTTTTAACTCTCGTTGGTAGCAGCTAACCGCTGTAACAAATCGATCTACACTCACTTAGTCCCATGTGGAGTAATATACTAGACTGATTATGATAGTAAGCTCATCTCTCGGATAAGAACTGCCTCCTACTCAGAACTAAGCTTTCACATACGGATCCCATTTCTTACATTCACTAAACAATCCACTCGGACTTCGCCAGGTCACACACCAGGCCAAGTCTGTCGCAAAAGGCCAAACCAATGCTGTCGAGATCAGTGTACTGTTCGTTTTGTCTTAGAGGACACAATAACACTGTATGAGGCTGAATTTCCGCGTCAGATATACAGCGCACTGTAGGTTGCTTAAGCTCTGCGTAATGGTGATACCGGTATGGCTTTCTGTACCACGGTGATCCTCCTCTGTGAAGTCAGCATAAAAGACCTTGACATAGTAAAGAAGCTTTTGGTCCGGGATGGTAAACAAAATTCCGCTGTCAAAACTCTTTCGTGTATAATATTTAGAGATAAGTTTCCACAGTGTAGGTGCTCACTACAGACAAATTTCATTCATCCTGATAGTCACTATTTAAAGAGAGTTTCTAAATGTCAGAGTTCTTTCTAGAGCAAGTGCTGTAAATGGTAATGCATGCATACTTAAGTGTGTTTGACCTTAGCTATTGCACAACTAACACCGAAGTCATATGACATTTACACATTTTCTTTGATTAAATGTTGGGTATGGTAGTTTCAAGTGCTCGGCCAGCACAAAATATTCACGTACAGTGCATATTCAAGGGATCAGCTGGTTAGAGTCATTTGACATCGGTTAAACCTGTTGATCTTGACATGAAAATGAGCATACTCTTTGTCCTTGATTTGACAAACGTTTACGATTATGCACTCCATGATCTCTGTTGACCGCCTAGTTGGACTGTCGGTTTATAGATTCATAAACTGTTACAGGGAACAGAAAAGTCCTTGTTTCCGCGTCTCTTTCTTTGTATTGGTCCGAGAAGAATCGTGTTTGAAGAATTTTATGTATAGAGCGAATGTGAGTAGAAGTATGTGCGAAAACTACAATGAAACTGTTGGGGTGCATTCATCTCAGCAACAAACACTGAGACACATCGATTTGAGCATTTGATGACCTAAAGGACTGAGTGGGAATTGTAACTAATATACTTGTAGCGCGGTTTACCTCTCACGTATGTGTCGATCAGGTACAAATTTAGAACTCTCAATCAATTTAGCCTTGACCACTGAGTTGGACAATACGTTCCAACGTGAACAAGCCTTAAACGTGAAGCACTTTTGTCTGCAAAGTAGCCTGCTTACTACATAACTCAGTTTCAGCCAGTGACCTCTCATACGTTCATTCTGGTTTAGTGAAAGGAAGTGTGTCAATGGATTACCCGTGGCGATCAGACAGTTCAAATTCTTGTGCAGAGGTATCGCATCTTTTGGGTACTTTCGAAATCGTCAGAGTTTTGTGTTATCAGCGTAGAACAATATCGGTGATTCGACTATAGTGGGAAGTATAAAAACGAAGACAATGAACAAAAGTGACCCTAAAATGGACAATTACGACACATCGCTATTGGCTGCGGATCACTAGTAAATATCTATTTACCTTGACGGTGAAATTGAGTTCAGTTAGATAGTCCTCTAGCCGTATGAGTAGGCTCTCATCAAAGCCATAGCTATTCATTTTTCGAAGCAAGTTGGAGTGGTAAACCCTGTTAAATGCTTCGGGAAAACCAAGATAAATTGCGTCTTTGGTCGATCCTGCATCTACAACCTTTGTTCAAATGTCACAAGCAATCGTCAAATACGTGATACATGTGTATCTCTGACGGAGACCATGCTGTTCCTCGGTGATAAGTTCGAGGTCCACCACCTTGGCTCGGAGTTAGTAGACTGTTCATTATTTTAGAGACCACTGAAAGCAAAGCGGCTGGTTTATTGAATCACCTCTGCATTCACCTCTGGAGATAAGCAGTAATGTGAACTGGTTTTGGACTATCGGTTTTTGGCTAGTTGACAATGAGTGGGCACAGTAGTGCAGAGGGTTCTGCCAATTCGGTAGCAAAGATTTTCAAGACTACAAGAGAAATCAAATCTGGACCGGGTTATATACAACTTAGTAGGTTCTTTAAGTTGAGTCAGACTCTTGAAACTGTTGTTTGGGATGCCTGGGTTAAATTTCCTCTTGTGTTCTCGAAAATCCGTTGGGAAGTACTTGTATATGCCCCTACGAGTCGCTTACACAGTATATATATATAGTGGTAAAGTTGCGAAATGCTAATTTTCTTTCGTTGTCTTCTGCGGCTTCGTTGTAGAGAACCTTAGGATTCACTTTCGGAATCTGGGCAATACCAGGTTGATAGCAAAACCGATGTTTTCTAGTAGCAATCGTGATACGATTTCGTCACATCACACGTAGCCTGGTACCTGTTCCAGGCTGGTTGTTTCGATATGATCAGAAGTTTGGTTCTATTTCATAAACATCTCAGATTTTATCAGTCAGGGGAATTTTCATGGAACATGGTTGTTAACAGTATCAGTGATTTCTTTGACAAGGACATACCAGGGATGGCCTAGGTTGAACATCGTTATGAAATCAGGCTTTTCATTCTTGTTAAGCTGCGTCTTTGTGACTAGAAAACTCGCCTTGTGAAGGGCACTTAGACCCAATTTTTGAGGGATATATTGTCTAGTTCCATATGAAAGGCTGAATTCAATTGCCTCTTAATCACTGTCACCAACTAGAGTTGTCGTTTTCATACTTCCAATTATGTCAACCCGGCTGGCGAGAGTATGATCAAAACAAGATGATAACTGTTGGCTCACTCACCGTCTGATATGATGTTGGACATGCTAAAACAGTCCATCTTACATGACTCTCCCGAAGAATACCCTAGTGATGAAAGATTGCAGCATTGGATAGTTGGTTCGTGTAATCCAGCCATGGATAATTAGTCAGTCATTAGCACAGTTTAAGTGTAGCCTAAAAGTGACATTCTGCACAGAGCGTTGTATCATACTATGTCTACGTCCAGACTCACAGAAGGGGATCTCCAAACCACTCCAAGTGGGTGAAGTTAACTACTTATCTAGAAGCACTCAGTCTCGAAAAATTGAGGTTTCTAGGTGTGGGTTCAAACGAAGATTTACAGCACCTATTTTACTTATAATTCCATCATTGTAAAACAGCCTTATTTAAGGGCTGGGCAGTTCGCCACTCCGCGTTTCCATATTTTTAATGCCCACTATAAATAAGAGTCACTGACATGAGGAGTTCTAAAACTCGTCCCGTTTGCTGAAGAGTGAATTCACATGATTGTAAAACTGTATCAGGAATCAGTTTTCATGTCTACAGTAAACATGGCAGATGAATCTACTTGGGGTGTCATCGACTGGGATTGGCTGAACCAACGTGCTGTAACAAGCTTTGAAACCTCACTCCCCCGTTGGAATGATGGAGAGTTGAAACTTTTCTGAACTCCCAGGCAAAATTCCACATTTGCCTGAAGATTACTTGGAATAATCTTAGAAGCAGTTGCATTGAATTTCTTGATACTATGCAGTTTTCTTCACTCAGACGTGGTCTGTCAGGACGGCACTTGATCCCAACAGGCAAATCAGAGCTGGCCTCAAGCCATGCTCTATGTACTCCTTGCGTCATTTCTTTTGTTAGGAAGATAATGCTCAGTAGTTGAGGCGTAATTACCCAGGTAACTATACCGCCTACTGTATGAAGAGTAATCCACAGTGAACGCGGTAGCAGAGCATGCTTGGGATCACAGTTTTTTCCTTAGTCGGTGAACTCGCCATGAAGAGATAACAGGATAAGCTGAGTGGTTAGAAAATTTTGAAAATTCACTTATCTCGTGTCGTTCCAAAACTACTGAGCTGCTCTCAAGCAGACTGAGCGCAGTGACTGATCAACGTAACTAAGCACGAGTTAAGCAGTATCGTCTTACGTGTGTGCTTCTATTGCATCTATGATGTCTGCTTTACGGTGTCCCTCAAGGCGAAAGGATTGGGTTTTACCGTGTCACTTTTCTGCCGCTCTCTCCAGGTGAGTTAGCCATAGGTGTACAGGTGTTTCAGGTTTTGATTAAGCTGATTGCAAACGTCTATCTGACTGACTATGGCCAACAGAGGATTAGGTGGTAGCTGGGCCAAGAAAATACATTTCAAAATCAGCATGCTTACTGGTCCGTATCACCGTTGTGCGAATGCCATGCTTCATGTTGGAAATGGTCAACCAGTTGTGGAGGCGATAGTGGCTCAATCGGTCTTGTGACTGTTTTCAGAATAAGAGTTATGTCTTCTCAAATTAGGCAAAGCAAGGTTGTATATACAGTACCTCTTCAATAGGGCACTGGTTAAGGTCCTTACTAAATAGCGGGCCATTTAGCGCCCCTTGACCCTCTTTTAAGATCATAACAACCATGCGGATTAGGCACAGGTTCGAATTCTCTTTTGAAATTTTGTAGACCGAAGATGGACCATCTCGACACGCCAAGCGAGTTTTGAGTCTTGAACAGAAGATAGGTTAGAATCCCATTGTAGCGAGAAGGCGTCCAATAAAGCACAATCTTTATTGTCCAAACCGCTAGTCACATGCAACGCGCGCTCTCTCGTTTATGAGTCATAATTCCAACCCGCAACACCTCCCGGTTTCCGTTCACACGTCGTGTGCACTTCTGACCGGTTCACGTGTGTGATCGGCGCCTTCTACCGGGGGGTTTTCTGCCTGCCATTCCTCGTCTGTTTGTCCGATTTCGTTGTGCGATGGCTCGTCCGGCTGCTCGTGCTGTCCGCCATCCACCAAATGTTGGCCTTGACCGTATTCCAACATCGTGTCGAGATGTTCCTCTAAATGTTGGAAAAACCACGCCTCCGATCTGGCCGTCTGTCGTATTTCGCTTGCCATGCCTCGCCCGTTGGTCCGATCCAGTCGAGCGATGACTCATCCGGTCGCGCACGTTGTTCTTGATTCGATCGCGGCAGGCTTTTGAACGTACCTCCTCCTCGCGTTGAGGTATTCGACCGAGCGCTCGAAAACTCGCACCTCCGGTCTGACAATCCACCACACCATCACTTTTGTGGATCTCGTCCTCACAGACTGCATACTTTGAGGGCATAAATGACTAAGTGGTTACTACACTGTAGTACTCAGTTCGCCATAGGCACATCAGAAACGATTAATTAACAATCATGCACACACACCAGATTACTAAGATTTCCGACACTCGGTGACAGATGCCAGCAATAGTTAAGTGAAACAATACTCCATATAAACCTAGAGGCAACAGAAAGTAAATAGAGAACTTTGCAGGCATCATATGGTATCTCTCTGCAGATTATGCCCAAAGTCAAGGGAAGGGGGGTTGGAGTCGAATGTGAGATGGTTTGCTTTCGAAGAACGGTCGATGATGACTCCAAACGAGTGGGACGGCTACGAGTGTCGAGCTAACTTACTAAGCTGGTTATATTTGAGGTAGTGCCTCAGTTGCACTATACGCTAGCCGTCAGTAGCTGTGAGTTCGCAGTGTAATTGATGGATCAACAATTCTGTTTGAACTCATCACCGCCGCGTTTAGCGAAACAGCTAAATGTTGGGGTAGACGTCGGACCGCAGACGTCCTTATGACCAGAATTGCGAGGATGTGACGCGGGGTAGACCAAAGTGGTCGCTAACCCAAATACCAACCAATCAGGTGATGTACTGGGCGCAGATATGACCACCAGGGCCTAACCGTTGTCTGACCAGGTTGGTGATGCGTCCTGAAAGTTGCCTTCGCCCTGGGATTGGCGGGGTTGGGCGATTGGACGTGAGATGATCCGCTAATGAAATTTCGACCGGTTAGCGGATCGATAGAACGGACTTGTGCAGATCGACATCGGTTGTTCTATGTTGGTAGTAGAGCGCGGGCAAATTCCAATCACTCTTCGATTGGCCGACTTTCACATGGGGACGCCGTGTCTATCGCCTACCTGCCTAATCGGTCAACGTATCCCTGGTGGTGCACGCAATTTATCAATAGATGAAGACAGTTCTATTTGAATGCGCACTAAGAACAGCTTTCGTCTTATGACGATTCGCACTTCCGTATAGGACTGTATCTGGCAGTTAGAATATTAACAACAGAACATCCGGTCATTCTGAATCTATATCATTAACAGTAAATGGTGTATAGTAAGGTGGCACACTTAGCGTGTGTTTGGTGGTCAAAATGAGCCGGAAGCACACAACCGCCTTCGCGGTTGTTGCCACTCATTAGGTATGCATACTCAACGAACCCAGACTAAATATTCTGCTATAGGAATGGCAGATGCTGAAGTTTGTTGACAGTAACTCATTTTCAAGTTGGTTGTGTCGTTTATCTCATGCCTGATGAGTGGCAGCAACCGTAAAACTGGTCGTGTGCTTCCGGTGAATTTTGACAATCAAATACATTTATGCTACCTTTCCTTATAAAACTATAATGCCAACTAGGAGCTTGAGGCAGACCGGGTATATGCACAGCTTCACTAGTCTAAGAACTCCACTAAGACTGAAGGAAAATGTACAAATAAATTGTAAGTAAGTTACCATTAACCAGTTACCTTGAGTTTTTTTAGTAAACCTGTGTGCATAAGACAACTGACCATGCGATCTAAACTCATCAACTCACTCTTTCCGACCAACTAGACGGCAGCTCATGCATCCGTTTTATTGCCATCGCTTCGCAAATGGGTGTGTCTGTTCAACCACTCGGTCGCTTACTTTGAGTGTCTATATCCGTAATAATTCAGCCAACTTACTGTAGATAAATCGTGACTCAACAGTTTACTTTGCAGTTTAGCTTACCCTTTGTCCTCAACGGCCAGCAGGCAGAGTGAACTACTGGCTTGTAGAATGAGCAATATCTAACAAAGACCACGTCATTGATCGGTGCAGAATTACTAACGTGTTCCCTCATTCATTTCGGATGAGCGTCTCATCTTTATTGGACTCTGTAAGCGTTTTGCTTTGAATATGTACGTGATCAACTGTTTGTCTGCTCTCTACCGCTGTTAGCCAATCTACAGGTTTGGAACTATGTGCACGTGATCACTGAGTGAACTCTTCGTGCTGTCATTGCCGGGCACAACACATTTGGTGACGGGTATATCTTGTGAAGATTCAAAATTGATTTTACAACAACGGCTCAAGCTGATAGAGCTACTAACTGGGATGCTCCGGATCTCTTCAACAATAGCAACATCCACCTCCAACATTTCTACAGTGGAAGTAGTGACAAACACTATCAAGGTAGTTCTTATTCCATCTTGCAGAAAGAGGCGTTATGCTGTAATTATACATCAGCAAATCGCTGAGCACACACATACAGTGTTCATCACACTTTTGTTTCCTGGGAAGAGAAAAGACAACAATCATCAGCTTCAATATCCTGTATACTACACATTATTACGAGGGGTTCGTTACACCATCCGGATTTCAATGGGTATACGATAGAGCGATGATCACGTTCTCCACTCAACTAGATGAGGACTTCTTATGACCCTTGCTTCCGTAATACATACAGTCAAGAAATGGTTTATTTGCATCAATACTTTACTGATTATTGAAATGGGTTCTTTGGAAACATTTCCGCCTAGAAACCAAAAATTTTCCTTCAATTGATACGCATTCAACAAGTGGTGGTCACTAGTATTTGGTTCACCGTTAGTTTTTTCTCACGGCTGCCCACAATATTGAGCTGCTTGTGTTCTGAAGTGGTCTCTTTTTCTACGTGCCAAGAGAGCAACAATAGTTAAAAACAGTATTATGAGCAACTTAATCAATGTTACGGCTTGTGGATAGCCTACCTAATTAACCTTACGTAACAAAACACTGCTAAAGTACACACTATCAGATGTGTCTTTTCATATTGCACACAGAATTGCGAAGTCAGTATCTTGACACGCGAATGTCATCAAGTGTCAATCTGTCAGTTTGGGAGATACAGTTTTTGTTTGTAGTTGACAGTATCAGGGCAGACATATTTTACTATGTTAATTTAGTTTAAAAATACGAATTTGCGGGATACCAATAAACGACCTTGTAAAACAAACAGAGTACTGGAGGAAAAGTGACGGAGCATTCCATGTGAGTCAAAGGTGTATCTCCTATTTTGCCAGTTCTCTGTATTCCCGTAATTTCGTTAAGAAGGTGGTGTCTCTAGCTTTCACTAACGAGCAAACAAATATTGCTTATGAAATATGCGGTCAGTCTAACAATGCATACTTCTCAGTTGTTTGACTGAAACCCGTAGGTTCTCTTGAATGATTCAACCTGTATGGTTCGTATTCACTAGGTAAAAAGAATTCGCGCTTGTTAGCAAGTTTCTCATTTCATATTCTAACCGAAACTCACAGCACTTCCTTATTCCCTTGGAATCCATAAACCCAGTAGTATTGTCTTGTGCGCCCACTATACTAACGGGCTGTAGGCGTTGGTACACAGTTTGTCCCACTAGTTCGATTACTAGACTATATAAAATCAGTACGTAGCTTCTTGATATGAAAGTGTAATGAAAAATAATGAATTTTATTAAAAATACAAGCGTTATTCTGATCTCTGAGTCATCCCATCTGATAGACACGACAACGAAACAATTTTTCCTGACGCTGTAATTGTCACGGTTATAATATTATGTGTTATGTCGCTCATGCTGGTCTGTCCCTTGTCCTATTTAGATCTCACCTGTCAGCATAAGTTCTTAGGACATGAATTTCGTCTTACGGATTATTGGTGCGATGTATGGTTGTAACTATACATCCATGTACTGCCCAAGTGACCGAATATGTTCTCCAGACAGTGCCTTCTCATTTATCTCTCTATATAGGCGCTTAGTTAGTATATTCCCGTCCAGTTCTCCATATTCCGTCTTCTCTTATTAGGTCTATCAATAGAAAACGAAACTCTTGTGGCTTACAACAAACCAGCGTGCTTATCTGCTCGGATTAGTTCTCTGCACAAACATCTTGTTTTTTATTATCGCTTTAAACAGAAAAACGTTCCTGAACCATTATGTTTGATTTATCGATCAGATTTCATCCTTTCATGCAGCCCGTCCAGCTGACAACTCAAATATGAACAATTCTGTATTCTCAAGTTGACCATCACTCACATTTGATCGCAGCGTTCGCATTCAGATAGACTTTCCACCCAGCCTCTTTCGAAAAGAAGCACTAGACTCGAGTTTCGCTCTCATTAGAGCTCGTCAGTAGTGCATAT
>QNGE01003135.1:31501-43221 GCA_008508345.1 Paragonimus westermani
CATCTACCAGTTTTCATGTTCTATCTGCTTTGTTCAAAGTAACTGAAATAATTTCCAGGACGTTTTTTGAACTAATCACATCTTACCAACGTCATCCTTGTTAGCCATCTCGACTCAGATATTTCCAAATCAGTTGAACAACGGTTCGGAAGTCATTGTGGCTTCAGAACCCTAAACAAATTCAGTGACACGGTTTGCGATTTTGTCTACCGTTAAACCCGGCTTGACGTGTGATTTCACTGACATCATGGATAAGCTGCGCGTCTGAATTTTGATCAACTTCACTAGATCCGCTCCGAAATATGCTTGTTGCTACCGTTGCTGCAGAATCAGCTTTATTCTGTTCACTGAGAACTCCGATGTTCACATAAGTTCCGCACCTAGCAACAGAATTCACGAGTTACTGGATCGTCCCTTCTGTGAAGTGCTCAGTTGTATGGATTAAATCTCAACCTCAGAAGAAGAGAACATGCACGCCAGTGTTTAGTCAGAAAGAGCCAAAATCTGGATCACAGTGGCTGAGTGCATATGATAGGAACTTACCATACAAGGCATTAAGGACAAAGAGTGAATCAGTGATCATATAGGGCAATCTTGGCTTTAGAACGAAACACATTACAAGGGCGTTAACAAGCAAACGATGAACTGCAGTTTGGATGGAGTTGAAGAGTACAGGTTTTTGATTGCACAGCTGTAATCTGAATGGCCAACTAGAATAACACATAACCGTTCTTTGGACGCTAATTCTGCCTCAAGATTTCTAGATCAAGTTATACTAGGTTCCCTTCAAACAGATGGCGTCCATTTCTACTTGAAGGTTTGCATAATCCCGAAGATAAAGTTGACCCGGAGCATGGATTGAACGGTACTTTGCGATTCATCTTGCCTGCCTCATTAGGGTATATGCTGCCTTAGAGCTTCCGCCTGCCATGTGTCACAGCCAAATACCTTCACGTCCGCTCGATATACTTACCCACGTAATCGACTTTTAGACGGGTATGATGACAATGTGGCTGAGACCATTCATCGTAACAGAGGTAATGTAAAAAAAGATATGGGACAAGCCAGCAAAGATGGTTCTGTGAAAAATCAATCCAGCTACTGGAAATTTAAGTGCAGGTGCACTGTTTACTGTGGCGCGTTATCAAATTGGTCAGCTGTGGCAACCACCAACTTGATTGATTACAAAACTTCAACCACACAGGTGATCCTCAAGGCATTATATGCTACTCATCAGTCGGGAATAATAATGACCTGTGACCATTTTATTCCCAAACGTTTGCTTTTGAGTGTTTATCCTTATTTTGACTAGAACTAAGTTAGTTCATTTGTGAGCCCTTGTCACGCGTGGCATCGTTGGCACCCTGATTTGTTTTTAATGATTTCCAGACTTTCTGGTAAACGTGATGAGTGTACCGGGGTAGTAACTGAATGGCGTACTGCGTATGACGACCCGTAACATTCACATTATGCTATGGGTTCTATTCCGTTTGTTTAAAGTGGGTACTTGATTGAAACGAAATGACGTTTGATGACATTATCGTGTGAATTGCGTTGCCGTATCACATTCGTTTACTCTTTTGCCGAACATCGGCTGAATGTTCGGTTAATTAAGCATCAACTTTATGCTTGTTTTTGAAATGTACAAACACTTCTTTTGATTTTTCAACATAAATTCCGTTTTTCTCCAGTCATTACTAGCCAGCTTGGTGGAATTGCCAGTACGTCTGTCAATCGGACTATTAGATTATCGGCAGAGTAATTTTTCTCGTATAAGTGCTGAACAACCATGTCAGGGGAAGATGTTCCCTTGTTTTCGGTGTGTAGAACGTAGTATGAATGAAAATACTAAATTAGTGATCAAATATTTTGTAAAATACTATTACAAGAGATGGTAAACGTTTTATGATGTTGCAGTTAAACTGAACGCGTCAGTTGTCTCGAGATGAAGTGAGAAACACATATCGACAGGCGGACACGGTGAGCGGTAGAACAATCTCGTTCCTACACATTTATTTGTTTAATAACGGATGCTAGTGTGGATTAGAAACGCCACAGTAAATCGTTCACTACTTAGGGTGTGCCTCTTTCCTCGATTACTATAAATATATGTAGTATATTGTTTCTATCTGGCACGCTTATCCATGTCTTGTCAAACAATAACTGCTCTCTGACAGCTTAAGTATAGCAAAGCTCTGTAGGGTGAGTAGAGTAATTTGGCTGAACCGATAAAAAATTGCACTCACGCGTACAACACCCCTCATTCACTGAAGCACCTCGGAGCTGATTACAAATTATCAGTCCACACAGAAGAGAGGTACCGTTCACCAACTGCTGCTGCCTGAACAAACGAAAGAAAATTAGAAATTTCGTTGTGTGACATTCGGGAGACCCTTCAGGGTTACACGGAGTTCAGCGAGTTATTTGGCATTACTAATAAGTAGTTCGACAGATTTGTTAATTTGTTACCTATGGATATACCTGGTTTCCACTGGACTCAAATCAGTAACGGAAACAGCATGCGCTCACGTGGCAAGACTTTTATCTACCGGTTAATTCCCTATGACATTACACTTAACAGGTAACTGAGACCCGACATCAAATCTCTGAGCTCGAGGCCTTCATCCACAGCTTTCCCGATACAGCGTTTGTTACGTGATTCGAGCCCGGATTTGTTGTTGTTGAGTCTGTTCTACATTATTCAATGTCAAGCGATTGATGTCATTGCACTGGATGTTGTTCGGAAGATAAAATCAGGTTTGAGATTTTCTCTCACAGAAAGCCTGTTTTATATGAGATGTCCTATGCAGACCAGGGCAGACCACTAGCATGCAGTTGTTTATCACCTGGTCCCGAATGCCATGTGGTGTAAAAAACAAAAACGTTATTATGGTATTTCATAAGAATTGTTTATCTTTGCGTCGAACTGTTCGCACTTACACTGTTTCCTAGATCCCAAATAATAGCTGAACAATTTACTATTTCTGGCCGTTTGAACATGTTCCATAAGGAGAAGTGCCCAAGCTTTAACATAAGTGTTGACGATAGAAGTAGCCCAATCATTCGGATGGCTTCAGTTTGTCGGTTAACTTAGAAATGATTTGCTGGAAATTACTTCCTGATACCACTTACCTAACAACCATTGGAGCCAGTAGCTCAGTGGATTCAAAAATATATCTGGTTTCACAAAACAGAGGGAAGTTTGCTTGATGGTTTAAAGCACGCTGGAATGCAAATTTATTTTCAATGTATCTGTAGTCAGAACAAATTTGCCAACGGACGAAGTCTTTAGAGAAATTTAAACCTCTAAGGTGAAAATTTTGTCACTGGTGACGGTTAGAGACATAGTATTGACGGTTTTCACGTCACTTCATGTATACTTTCAGCTACTGTATCGCCGGGCGCACGAAGTAGGCCGCACTACGATGAAATCATTGAAAACACGCTCGGAACGAACAGCGCTGACGATCACCTTTTAAATAGTCAAGACATGCAGTAAGAAGCTTTGACAGACGGCTGCTCAATATGAGAAGTTTGTTATGTTCATGTAGAAGGAGGTTGGAGAATGATTCATTCAGCTACACAGCAGGCAGTATAAGGTCTTTTTTATAACAGTGTACGCTAGGTGGTTCTACTGCATTCCAGCATAGTAGTAATGTAGGTTGACTGGGCGAATACATCTACAGAACAAGGTGTTCTTTAGAGAGGCAGAACCTTGGAGATTGGAAGCAAATACCGTGGAAACTTCCTCGATTGAGTTGCCCAGTTTTGCCTAAGGCAGAATGTATCATTATGAAGTCTTCATGCTGACGCCCATATAAGAGATCAAACGGATGAAGTGGGTTTAAGCGCTTGAGTCAGGAAAAGGAGCGAAGCCACCAGACTAGCACTGCGTCTTCCCATTAGATGGCTTATGGACGTAGACCATTCGCCCTGAGAACTGTAGTGCTTGCACAGATATTAACTTCGTAAGTGCAGATAGTTACAACTAAGCAATCGTGGAAAGTTCTCAGGCACCCTTTAAAGATACTTAACTTTGAGCTGGTTGCTTTTGTCAGTGGGCTGTAGTTCTCCGATGTGCAAAGAACTCTGATGATATCGGTTTCAACATGCTTTCCATCGACATCCGCTGAAGGCAGTTTTCTACCACTGTTTTAAGGGGTTCCGTTCACAAGCTTTCTTTGAAGATGGTTACATTTCGAACCACTTAATGGGAAGTGGCTTTCGTAAGATATCCGCACCAAATTTAGTACGAATGAAGTTGAACAGTTTGGGCGTCGTGTTTAACATGTTGTTGATAAACAGATTGGAAATAACACAACGTTACGAGCGAGTTGTGATACTCTACGTTTCAACCACCTAGTTTCAGCCTCGATTACAACACTCCTGAGGAAAGCCACCCGAGTTGTTTGAAACGTAGATTATTACAAATTGCTCAGAAGTGGCTTTCCATAATTCAGTTTTCAGGTCATTAAGGTCGTCTTGATGTTGGTGCTCTTCCTGCACACATTTAAAATGCCGAGATTTCAGAGCCAACCTTGTAGGGCGAGAGATAAAGTTTTACTGCAGCAGGTAAATTATCTACTGATCAAATGAACAGCATGACGCCTGGGATGGAACCCTATGGTATATCTGCGAGAATTTAGAACCCAAAGTACAATACTCTTTCAGCTTTCAGCCTGAACAGTTGCAGCTCCATACAGTCCGGAAGACAAATCCTTGTGTCCCCGATTACGCCATAGACTAAGAATTCCTCCGAAGAGACTGATTAGTTAGGACAGTTAAGGGTCTTCGTTAAATGGTGTAGTGTAATGACCACCATGAACTCCTCACTGACAGGCTTAACTCATTCACCAATCGTACTAAGCAGGTTTGAGGTGCGACAACGGCCAGTTCAGAGTTCCTGGTGCACATAAACCAAAAACCTGTTTCTTTCAGGTTTATTCAGCTGCCACTGGTGGTCAATGGCTGTACAAACCAGCTCTAAATATATACAGCACCTCGCAAAGTGACATGTTTCACAATGTACCCACTCTCGTTGGCGAGATCCTTCCGTAATTTTGCGTGTCCACCTCCAGCTGACATTGCGGTCTTGCGTGTGCACAATTATGTTTGATCTATTCAATTTTTGGGGTGCCTGGGTAGCATGACTTCTCTTCATTGTCATGACGTTGTGAGACTTAGTTGAATTTGCCTCACTGCTTTCATTAGATAGATGCAAACCAACCGCACGGACTTGTCAAAGCTGGAGTGAAGTATTTTGGTATCAGTCGTTGCACGCTCAAGTTGAGGTGGATTGGAAAAATGTCATTTTTTCCAATTAATTATCAAAATCGCACTCTGTGAAACTTTTGTTATCTAAATCTGTAAGCGAACCATGGAAGACAGTCAGAAATGTCCCATAAAGCGGGGGTGTTGCTGAGGAACATACCGAAACTGCCTTAAACCTAGTATCACTTAATTATTGAACAGCAGGCCTATTAACTCACTGAACCCCGTTTCTAATGATCCACAGTGAAATAACTAGCATTGAGTGGGTTATTAGTGGGCTTTAGCTAACATATTTACTGGGCAGAAGATTGGTGCATCCCCATCGCGGTTGTCTTGTTAGAGAGTTCGACGTAGGTATAGTCTGCAAGAAGTCAGTATATTTATACTCTAATTAACAAAGGGTTTGTAGCAAAAAGAAAGATTTTCTTGGAGTTAACGAGTTATGTGACGCTAGTTTCATTTGCTACTTGATTACAAAGGGGAGTAGGCTTATAACACAGGGAAATCGTCTCGTATAACCGTAGTTTTACTGAGGAAGGTTAAAACCAAACTGTGTCAAAGTTCCGGAGTCAAAGGTGGGGTCGCGTTGTTTGTGAGAATCTCACATCTCTAATTTTTAGGGAATATATGACTTAGCGATTTTCCTTCAGTCACGTCCGGGGGACCCTTTTGGTTTCTGCCAGCTCACCATCTGAGATAAACCATAACATGAACATTGAGCATCAATAAATCAGACAGATTTTGGACAATGTTCCTTACCATATCATTGGTATTTTGTACTTTATTTCCTAGGTACTATTATTTGCTACAACCCCTAAGTTAGTGTCATTTGGTCTTTCGAATATGAATTTGGAGGACTATTCTTGAAATACCCATTAGCAGGATTGAAAGTGGTAGTTAACGGAACTTTATTTTTGAAATCTCTAAAACGACTTCATTGAATTAGGCATGCGTGGCCGGAAGCACATCCGGATGTAACTGTTAATACGTTCAACGGGGCCGAATTTGAAAAAAACCAACAGTAGCATGTAAGATGTCTTGTGCAATGACATTTCGTTCGCATCTCATCGGTTACTTTTGCGAAATTAACATACACTTTATATAGTTGGGGGGCAAGCAGCTAGGCGAAATCAATTTAGAAATATTTGAAACAGTCAATCAGGTGACCAAAGCGAAAGCAGCAAAATGCAACTGATTGATAATTTTGATGCAATAAGGGGGTGGTTAAAGATACATACATATTGAGCGGGGAAGGTCAGATATGGTTAGAAAAAATCTACAGAAAGCAAACAAGAGCTAAAATACTGTACAAAAAGTATCAGTTGCATTCTTACCAACATAGTGAAAGGTTAGTTACCAACTGTTTCTGAGCGCATAAAGAGGGATTCAGTCGATGTTGTAACCGATGAGATGCAAACGAAATGTCATTGCGCAGGACATCTTACATGCTACTATTGACTTTTTTCAAATTTATCGATGGGAACCATTGTTTTAAACTTTTAAAGGCCGAATTTTTGTCGAAAACTAGATTGGAATTGCTTTTGATCGTCAGTGCGATCCAATTGTAGTCATGCTTGACTGTGTCGCCATCGAAGGTATATTGCTGCATGAGAAAGTTCGATGAATGGACAAGGATATGGACAGGATTTGGCTGGAATCATACTTGTCATTCTAAAGTTTACCCCATGGTTTAACGGTGATCGAATCCAGTGAAACAACCGAAATTAATTACCGAGAGTGAAAGTGAAACTGTGGAGGCTTGGTGGACAGCTTCAACGCGCAGCAGCATGCAGTTGAATCACACTAAGTGGTGCATCGAGCGTATCTTCATTCTACAGCAATAATTCTAACAGTCAAGCTGTCTGTCGATTCAGGTTGTTCTGAATAAGTGCGTCAACTTTAGGCTTGGATTCACTTGACCGTGACGCTGTCACGACAGACAGACTCCGTTAGGGTGCGCCAACTTAAGTACACATGGATGCCGAACGAGTGTTCTGTGCTAGCCACATGATTCATTTTATGCTCTCGTTCGAGGTGAATATAACAGTAAGCCGGAACAGATCACCATTGTCAAGATCATATAAGTTAACGTGAAAAGGTTTCTGGCATGTCTACGACGCAACGGGAACGGTTTTAGTTTAGCAATTTTATCACGCTCTGGTAGTGGATCACGTACCCGTCTGCCTCGTCTACCTACTCGGCAAGAACTAAGTCCTTTAGAAGGAAAAACCCTAAACATGGATGATCAACTCAAAATTAGGGTGCATCATTGAGTTGGAGGTTACCAAGAAAAGATCTCAATAACATGTCTAAATTATCCGATTGAGAAGCAGGATGAAATTACCTTAATTACTTGTTCGTAATTCGCTTTCGCGTGTAGTAGCATTAAGTTTTGTAATCTCAGAGCGAAATTAACGAACGTACATTAATTCACGCTTGGTTGAATAAAATGTGAGCTCGTTGCCAGTAACCCAGCGGTGTGAAACCGTCAAATAACTGTACGACATATCTGGTACTGCTACGCTATCCAGTATACGCAATATGTTAACGTTGGTGAATAATACCGTCGAAAAATGGCCAAGGTTTGTGACCCCGAACAAGAAGTGGTTAAGAATCGGGAATGTTAATGTTGAATTCTGTGCAGACCGCCAGTCGCACAGTTCAGTGAGATTGAGTAACATGAGTATTTATTTTTCGTAATATCCTTTTGTTATGCCGTAATTGTTGAACAATTATCAAAAATGGCCTTCACATTACTGGCTCACACACCACCGTAACATATACTACTGACCGGTTTGAACACAATTGGTTGAGTTTACACAAAAGACAACAGGCAATAACGAGAGTGGAGAAATTACAAGTTTCTCGACCTAGGCTGGTGAAGTGATACGGTAATTATAAGTAAAGTATGAGGTGCAAATAACGTTTAGGAAATAGAGGAATATGTATAAACGTGAACATAGAGGACCTACACCATGTTGTGTAATTTACGTATGCCCAGGAAGAGTCCCGTGTATTTTTATGGATTACTGTAGCGGAGTGTTAAGCTAGTATAAACAAATGCCAGATATGCAGCACAACTGTAACAAAATATCAATCACCCGTTGACCCATAACTTCCTCTACAGCAGTAAAATGATGGCAAACATTCGGTGAGAATATGTGAACAGGAGAGCATTTCTGGTAATAACTGTTTTAATAAACCACAAAGGATACGTACTAGGGGAAGGCTAGATGACCGTGTACGGTTGATGGTACATCGGCCCTAAGTGTTGTGCGAAGAATGACGCAGGTTGGATAGCTGTGCTTTGTGTCAACTGGTCTAGTAATTTGGCGTTGGACACACCGAGTGATTTATTTCGTAATCTTATTTGGAGCCTGGCAAACCGTTCTGCTATGACACTTCGTACTTTAATGCAGTGACCCCTAATTCAAGCATATTTAGCAGCCACAACCGGTGCTGGCAGTTTCCTATTCATGGTCCGACGCTCGGACTACAAGCTACTGAAACACTCACAATGCTCAGTGAGACTAGTAATACCACTCTAGCTTGATGTTACAGTAGTGGAATATTAGGATTTCTCTCTATCAAATAAAATCGCAAACGGTATACCAGTAAGCTCATCATTAATGTGGTCATCGGCTACCAAGCACAAACGAGTCGATTCGTATATTTGAATCCAATATGATAGATTCCATAACTGACGAACTCATAAGTTTTTATTTCATAACGAGGGTTCCACATCATCATCTGATTCCAAACATCAAGCCTCATCGGCTTCTGTTGAATTAGTTAATTCAGCAGTATGATCAATTTCAAAGGGAAACTCTTGTTCATGAGTAAATTCTCCGACTTATTCATCCCAGTCTCCTGTATGTCCGAGAAGCGGAAATAGTTGCTCATTTTCCAGAACGTGGAATCCTTTTTGCAATCTATCATTCTCCTACTACCGCTTCAAGCGATGGATGGTTCAGTCGTAGTAACCCAAACTAACCATAAATCACGTGACTAGGTTTTGTTTACTGCCCACGTGATGAAGGTCATTTCGGTTTTTCTAAATAAATTCTGTTCTGAATCTTGACGATCCATTACATACAGTTCTTGTGTATCTCGGCGTGAAATTAATCGTTTCCAGTAGACTGACAAACAGCATTTTCGCCTCCCGTTATCATTCCAATAAAACGTACCTCCTCGCCTTGACACGTGACCGAGCTGACACAATTAAAGGAAACGTTTCAATTAATCTAGTTTTGCTTCTGGATGAATTCAGATCGATTTACCAGTGTTAATGGAGTTAACTGCAATTTGTAGAATGATTGATTCAAATGACGCAACCGCGACGGCGGGTTTCTCTATCCTAATTTAGTCTTTCCTGAACGAGTTAATGACCGTCGTAGTTGGGACAGGGACCGTAATAACTTTTAGCGAACGGACAGAAAAAAGGTCATCTTCAGTGTTCACAGCAGGTTCACATGCAGTTATAATTCTGGCGGGCAAATGGGGTGCAGATCCACCATGATCGGACGGTCACCCCATTACAGGTTAGCAACGATGCCACAGCTAGTACAGCAGAAAGAAGCCTGTCCGCTCACTTCATGCGGTTGGCTGCAGCGTTTGGGTTACAGCCGAACGAACATGCTTTCGCTTATTGAATGACCCTCATGTATCTCATTTAGTCGTTATTGGGAACAAACTGGGTGTTGGCTACTGTGTAAAAAGTAGACAATCAGCTTCTGTCCGTAGAACTGTTTGGAATAGATAATTGCGCAGGTACATTGTTGAGAGAAGGTGCACACAAGAAATTCACATTAGTCATCTACACGGGACATTATATATGAGGAATGTAGTCAACAGTCATAACCCATTACGTTTTTACATTTGTGTTGGCCGGATATCTGTTCCTTCAGAGTGGGTCTGTTATTTTTTATGACGAGGTTAATTAGTTCCATGTGTCCATCGATTGTGTGTGCTTTGCTGAGTACCAACCATTCTTCAATGAAACGACTGTCACACTACTCCTCTTATCTGCTTTCGCTTCATCGAGTAGGCTACAAAAAAGCTAAACAACTCATTCATTATAAACTCATTGTGAGAAGACAATGCGTATACTAAGATACGGCTCAAAGTTTCTTAGGGAGGCTTATCCGACGGTCAGAGATTTATCACCCCGAAATTTCCGTCCATTTTAAACGAACCATATGATAGTAAATACTTTTGAAATAATTCCTTACAGACCAAACCACTGATGATGTGAAAATTAGTTCACTTCTTTTGATGATGACCGCACGTGTACGGAAGGAACTAACTGGAAATGTTCAAACCACCACTTCGTCGTTCACGACTGGATCTATACGCGTAGACCAGCCCCAAAGTTCCTGTGGTGAAATTGTAACTCACCGGCATACATTTTTCGGTTTAGTCGATCACCAAATTTTGGCGTTCGACAACAAGTATGCTCATCTCAAAGAAATTCCGTAGAGTCGAGTAAATCTTGAACTACTTATATGTACGGGATCCTGTGAATGCCGCCTAATAGATTGATACTAAACAGTAGACATCGATAACAGCGATAAATCACCTCATTCACCCCCATAGATAAGCATTGCCAATGGATACTCAAAAGCGCAATGAGTTGCAAATGGGAGTTTTGGTCTTTTCATGTAAGATCCGCGCCAGAACTGCTCTCGCCCGATTCCTGTGTCCAACACTGCACTGGGAGTGTTTTCTCATTCAGACTGACCTTTCAGCCGTTCCATTCGGAAAGAAGCCTTGGTCAGACTTGAGCGACTTAATACTGTTACATTTATTAGGCAAAGAACCTAATTGTTGTATGTGTTTGTGTGCAATGACCACAGCATCATGGACTTGGCACTGAACACAACCGAATTCTCTTAATCAAGTGGCGAGTCACACCCATTTCGCGCAACGCAGAGCTAACAAATGTTGCTGTTTGTAATTCATATGTGGTTTCAACCTGAATGGACAATAAGGGTACGTGAAACTTTAGTGTACAGCGAAAGAAATGGACATCGCTAGAATAAGCCATTGCATAACCAGCTACTCATAACATCACTGTATGTTCTGAATGTGTACATTGGGGAGTACCCCTCCAGTGCGCACTCGCCCTGTCTATAGAAACCCATGGACGGATGGCTGAAACTGAAATAACTCCCAAGTTGAGCACCACTCAATCGTGCGCCAAAAGAGAGAGTCATTGCATGTAACTGAGTGTTTTTGTTCATGGTCGTGTAATTTTATGTGGCATACATCAGGTCCTATAATGAGCGAAACATTGCTCATCATCATCATCATAGACAGCAATACATCAGTGGTTAACACTAATGCTTAACTGCCACACAACCATGAAGAAACAGCAAACCCTATATAGAAAGAGAGAAGGAAAAAGAAGGGGACGGGAAGGGACCTAACTACTGAAAATGACTACGTCC
>QNGE01003135.1:45165-92673 GCA_008508345.1 Paragonimus westermani
TGATAGGACAGTGGGGGAGGGGTCAGCAGTAGCATGTTTTCGCCTATCCACCCTGCTGTATGCAGCAGATAGGGCGACCCGGTTTATACTGCGAGACGGCCGATGCAGTATGGAATTGTTTGTGTTGTGGGCATCAGCAGGCCGGTGTTCAACACGCTTGCCTCATGGGATCATGGATGGGAATCAGAATTCGACCTGTGGGAAAAATATATCTTGATAGGTACGAAACCCAAGTACATGACTGGTTTTTGAAAGGAGCCTGCTGTGAGGGACATCTGAATGCATAAGATGCCTGATTTATTAAAAAACGAAAACCTCAATGGCTCAATATTAATCTGAAGTATCAAATCAATATAGAGCGCGTATGGTGGCAAAATAATAACTCTTTTCAATTGTATTATTTCGGTCACTGTATCATCTTCTTGCAATTCATTAGAGCTCAAGTGACTGGTTTTCCTCATGAGTGATTTTTCCTTGTCCGTCTGCAATGTACACTAAGTAACTTCTGCTTGGAACTCACATGAGTGATATGTAGCGAAAGCTCTACAACGGTTATCACTCTGGTATGAATGCAGATTGTGTGTTCAGATAGCTTTGTCTACCAGTTCGTTTTCGAAAAAATTGCAAGACTGGAGGTTTGCTTTTGTTAAAACTCAACAACAGCTCATCTGCTTGGTATGACTGGAATTGAAACTACGGTCTCCGTTTTTGCAAAACACCTTTGTTGATCACTATGTCATTCACTTCGAGTGAGACATGAAGGAACGAAAATATATGCAAACGTTTAGTTGCAATCGCCTGTGAATAATGCACAGGTTAATTTATCCTTTTTGAAACATTAACAGTGACTATCTGAATACGTTGGATCAGTACTTTGGTATCCAGGACTTCTCAATTAACCTGCATTAAAATTTAGTTGCCCTGAATTTTTTTAATATCGTCTAATGCTTTCAGGTGTTGACTGCTATTCATTTCACGCGTCAGTTTTCTAATAAGATATCGAATAAACTTGGCTACCTTGTCTATCCTCAAGAAAGTCGCACACACAAAACAGACTTCATCAACATTTTATAATACTTGAACGTTTACGAGTGATGGCTCAAGAATATCAAATATATTATCTATAGAGTGGTGGTAGATATGCTTGCTATAGTCGAGTTTCCTGTTCAACCGAGGATCTGTATGGCAGAAGAGCTGTAGAAAAACCCAAACATGAGTGTGATGTTTTATTTCAAAGTGTGCTAGTTGCAATGTTATTTGTTTGTTAATCTGCTATGGGGTGTTGGTGAGGTTGAGGTTGTGAAGGTCACAATTCCTAGATGAATAACTGAACGGACCGGCTGATCATTTTGGTCGTTCCAGAGTTCACTGGCCTAACTAATTTCATGATCACTAGAGCCTTGGACTCATTTGTTATTCTGAGCCTATAGACTGCGACACGTGAAACTATTAATTCATGGGGGATGCCTGAACAAAAAGGGTACCCAAGTGAAAGGATTGCTTAGTGGTCGATCGTGGTAAAATCGTGTCCAAAAGGGATTGGGAACACTGGGTAATCAGAAGGCAACAAGGCTGAAAATGCTTATAACCTGTGACCCTTTCGGAAGGGGCAAGTATTATAAGATGTTTTATTCTCACAAGTGGCAGTGTTCACAGAAGTCACTGGTGGAGATGGTCACAAGGACGGTGAGAAGTAGGCCGGAATGGATTGTAATGAGGTAGTGATCCAATCAGTTACGTTTTCCCATTGGTTTAGTGATGGACGTGTTGGCAAATCGCCGGCCTACTGAACGTGTCGAGTAGAATTTGACTCAGTCAATTTCATGTCCCTTAATGAGTTCGGAAAAAGAAAGGCGTCTAGGCGGACGATGAGTTGCTTGTCTTTAGACCCAAATTTAAATTTACGTGTTTTTTTAGGAAGTTTCTGATTCCGGCTAAGAAGATAACTGTGCCAACGTGTGTCAGAAAAAAAGCGACATTACGGCTGCAGAGTGAAACCGACGCCACCTCTCGACGTGGATGACACTGATATGCTTAACCTACACCCGAAATCGATAAAACCTGGAGGAACGGTTGCACACATTCAAACGTGGTGATGATACAAAATTGCTTCAATCTGAGTAGAAGTTTACCAAAGGGGAGAATAGGCGATGGACAACATTAGTAATTAACAGACCAGCTCTAACGAGTTGAAACGACGATAAGGAAGATAACACGAAACGACGGACGATGTAGGATTCTTTTCGAACATTACTCTAGACAAGAAAGAGGAAAGGTGCAGAGTTGTACGACCAGAGTTACGCGAACGAGTCGAACTTGTCAAATTGAAGTTGATCAGACCAGTTCAGTTTGCGTTAATCCTGTCAACTCGGTTGGCAGGACAAAGCACGTACACTGAAAAAAAAACAATCGATTCAACAGCCCATGATTCAGGCATCCGTTTCTTTTAACGGTTTGACTACAGATTTTTAAATGGAATTTTGAAACTAGTTTGGACTGATTGTTTTGATTTCGACTTGAGGAGAGGGGTTGGTTTCGGCCATCGAAAGAGGGTATGTGGCACGGTAATTGTGTAGTTATTTTAACTCCCCATCCGATGTTATTTTGACGAGTGAGTGGGTGTAGTGTGTACATAGATCTATATTTTTAGGTTCATTCATTCCACTGTATACCCACAAGTAGCCCACTTTGGGAAAAAACATTGCATACAACTTTCACGTGTAAGTGAAAATATTGTTACACGATGTTAGCAGAAAAAATGTTGATGATTTTCAAAGTTGATTTCACTTGTCAGTTTCACTCGAGTTTACATTCACAACAGATGCCAACCCAATCGACCGCTTTGATATGGAATTATGTAGATCAATAAGAGACTTCAAAAGAACGAAGCCGCATGTTTGGTTTGTTTACCTGTCAGTACCGTGTGAAATCCCTATGAAGTTTTCTAACGGATAAAATTTCATCTACGCGTTTTTGATTGGTTTGCCACATCTGGACCAACTGCGTCGTGCACCACCATGAGATCGTCTGGTAGGGAACCACTACCAATAAAAAATATCCATACCCAGTGTATGAAATTTCAGTGTATATCTCCTGATTCATTCTTTAATTTATTTAACTCAGTCTTCAAACACTGAAATGGCGTTGTTGCAGCATGATAATGAGACGATTAGTTCCATCAGCCAAACACTGCTGGTTTAGGTGAACGCCTAAGTTCGCTTCTTTTGATAAGTATTATTTCAAATTGTCTATTTGCAACTTAACGTTTCCAGTCAGGTTTGAGCTCACAATCGCCGTTTTTCGGCTCATACTGACCGTTTCTTTAAGTTATGGTCATCGTTTTTGGCCAGTAATCTTTTATAGCATTTCACACTTCTCGTGGCTGCCCTGTGTAATCGTTGGGAACGACAGTAAATGCGCATTTCGTCAGCTCTACATGATGAATAGGTTGATCAAAGTGTATATGTCAAACCCAGCGCATTATTACATCCTCGCAGGATGTGGATACACACACGCCAACTTGTTCTATGGTGCTTGACAGCCTTATCTGGTCTACTAAAATAACAGCACTGCTTGCTCAGATTTCGGAACGGCCGACACTGTCAAAATGTTTCAGGTCGGATATGCTCTAAGCCCAGTCTCTTTGGTCCGAACATCATCTATTGGATATGAGCAAAGAATGTGGATTAGAAATAGTGACAACAAACTGTTGGATTACGACAATACATGTTGTAGGTCAGACTTTTGTACATCGTAAAGCTTATCATCATCTTGCCCGAATGAAAACTTTACTGCTACTCGTGAGTTCGTTTGTATCATGTAAGTAGCCACCAACTCAGCATTGACAATTTGAGTCACGTGTGATCAGACTGACCTAAACCGTACTTCACTCTCTCCGATCACACCGCACTGAACTGTCTGCTTTTCAACAAGTAATTCACAATCGAGTTTTTTCTGGCTAGAATTGGGTTCTAGCTCACAAGCTGTGCGAAACAAAGTAAACCACCTTGCCTTTTGTTCCATCACGATGGTGATGTCTGTTAAGACATTTCCAAAAGAAGAACTGGCGAAGTGAAACGTAATCTGTTGAGTTACTCAGGAAACAGCGCCTTGTTTTTTATAACGGTCAAACAGTTGCACTGTTTAAAGACAGGTGAACTAAAAAGGAACGCGGGAACTCACATTATGCAGAAATGTAATTGAAGATGACCAGGGATCATCAGATTATGTGTAACAACAAACCGTTCGAACACTAATGAGTATAAAGTCGTCCGCGTTACACCAGGTCCCTGTGGAGCTCATCACCTGGAGATTGAGACCAGATCTAGGGTCTCACCAGTTTCCTCGCTTGTTCGTGTTGCACATGCTTTTCATCTCTTAAGCATCTCAACAAGTTCATCAGGTCCACTGTGAAGTCAGAGAGACTGTAGATGGTGACCTCACCAGTGTGAATGCCAAACGTCTGTTTCGCCAGTCCCATTCTATAGTCGAGCTGCTTGTCGCTTCTCCAGTTGAGTAGTGCACATTTCCTTGCGTAATCTACCTATAAACGTAAGTGGTTTGCAATGCCACGCTGTTCAGTTCACCATCCAATGTGCATCACGTGTGCTATTCAGAGATACAAGCTTTCCAGACAATTCAAATAGATTGCAAGCGTTATTATTTAGTCCGTATATAGTGTTTATATGTAGCGTGTTGGAAAACAGAAGTGAAACTCTGGTTAAGGTTTCATATATACCTGTGAAGAACGACTTTTGGGACTTACCTTATGGGTGATATTCACTCTACATTTATTACGGTTATAACTAGATCAAGTTCATTCACTAATCGTGAACACCAGACTTGGAGTAAATCTTTAGCTGTCAGGATGCATGCCGTAGTCGAATTTTTTTATTTATTCATTTTTTTCTGTGTGTGCAACACTGTACTGATTGTTTCTGAGTGACCGAACGTTCGGTTGACATCAATCGAACCTCACCCATAGCTGACCGTAACTTTTCAGTCATATAGTCTGTTCAGCCGGTAGCCTCGGACAGAAGCTGCATGTTTGATAACCACTCTTGTTAGAGCTAGCCAGTCGTAAATACCCCTACCACAAACAGCATTTGTACTACGGTCCAGCTCCCTTTGAGGCAATCATGCTGAATAGTACGTCACTGACCTCGCTCTGTGCTGCATAACCGATTTATCGTATCGGAACGTCCATCCACACTCATTTCAGAGTAATGCCAATAACTGCCCACTTACCTGGTTCGTAACCGGTTACTTGTGTAAAAGCTGAAGGGAGTTTAGTCAAGTTATGGCAAGCGTACATATCACTGCTGCTCCCTAGCAAGAACCAATCTCGAGTATAATACTTTTTTCCATAGGAAATTGACAAGAAAGTCTGTATGAGTGTAAAAACTGTGAACAAACGTTATGTTACACTCATTTTGCTCAAATCAAAGACAGCTCATAAACTACTATTGACTGCCAAAATATGTCTTATTTGCTCAGTTGTTATGCTACTAAAGACTTGAACAACTGTGTGTGTATTATGCGTGCGTTACCGTGACAAATGCACACATTTATTTTATGAGCATGGCATATTTTAAAACCTTTGTTACACATCTTCACCTCTGTGTTTACGTCAGTTGACCCTCAAAAGTTCGGTGCTCACATCGTCATGCTTTTGTTGAGCAACTTCAGTGATGTGACTTTAAATCATTGCTAATGAAGTTTGGTTGTTCTGGTCTTCTGACACTAATCTAATTTGTGTCCGGCTAGGTCAGTTTTGAAGTGTTAACTCTCAAACCTGTGATTGATTGATACTAACGACATGCCGAAAGTTCGATCTTCACTAGTCTGGATGCTCGGTAGCACATTTGTGGGTGACACGGAACATTTGCAACTTATATTACAGTTTGAAAGAATCACTGAACACCGAACTTCCTTATCTCGTCTTGTGAATTGTAGGGTTGATTGTAAAGGGCTTAGTTATTTAGTTATTCACTGTCACACTGAAAACCATCTTTCAAACAGTAGAACAATCGGAAACGAGAAAGCCACAAGAGCGTTTGTCTTGACTTTAATGAAATGTAGGCAAGGTGAAAGATATTGTTCAAAATGTTAGTCACGAGCTCTTCTTTCTAAAGATGTAACCTGCACGAACCTCAACCTACTGGCTACCTGTTCATTTTTAAACAACAAAAGGAAACCGAGAATGTAGCTTTTTGTAGTCATTATTGGATTGATCTTGAGTCAAAGGTTAATCACAAAGTTTTCCCAAATGAAAAGCGCACAGACGAAAACGCACCGGATGGAAACAACTGAGAATAAGCGCATACGTCAACCTCTTTATTATGAGAACAAATTATTCAGTAAGCAATACATATATCAATTCTTAATTGCGAAACATTTTGTAAACTATCGTCAGTCTGGTTTACGGCTAACGTCTGACTCTTGACACGTCTGGTCTAACAAATACCATTCCAGCTAATAGCATATGCCAATTTTGTTCGCCGGACTAAACTCATATGACGGTCCACATTTTTACAACTAAGCCTCTTAGTGTCAAACTATTAGACGTCTTATGCCCTTCTAGAATAATCTTCCTCGATAAGCAATTACGTTTGCATAGATCAAAAGATGGCGACTTATAGGAAGCCTGAATGTAATTTAAGTATTTTGCTCGCAATGTCTGAATTATTAACTGGATGTGTAACTTGGGTGGATCGATATGTGTCAACGTGGCTCTCTTCGACTTAATCAGTGCAATCTGACCGATTGAAAACATCGCCAAGTCGAAACTTGCCAGAGGGATTTTGCCAAAACTGCCAACGAGGAAGTTTTCCGACTAGAGGTGCATGTTATTCAAGTCGAGGGTTTGATTACACCGTACTCCATATAACCGAACAGTTTGTAGTGTCACATGATTGCGTTAATGCACGTATTGTCCTCATGTGGACTTTTGAGTTGTTGGATAATGCAGTCACGATGAAACAGTTCGACGACATAACATCGGTTAAAACCGTGCCAGCATCTGGTAACCACATACCATGTTCAACCGTTTGTAACTACAGTGAGTGACATGGTCGATAGTATGTGAAGAAAGCCGTATTGCAAAGGGAGTGCAAATGAGATGAACCAGTGTAGTAAACTTCTGGACGGGTTGACTCCAGCTGGAACCTGTCCTGTTACCAAATGAATGGTGTACCAAAAAATGGATCCAAAAGCGTCCTAGATAGTAAATGCTGGTCAAAAATGAGCCCATGTGGTCCTAGACACGCTAATGAAAACAAGAAGCCATCCTGATTATAATAACGTTTAATGTGACATGGAAAGCATGTTAGAAAGAGCTATCATTAGAGCAAGTGAACTGGATTTTAGTCACGTAGAAAACACCCAATATTACTTAGAATACACTAAAATCAACCGTTTTCTAGGTGATGGGATGTGCTTGTGACAAGGCAGGTGATATTCGCAAATGTGAATCGCTGAGCCAAATATAATTTCCGTTTGCATTCAGCTTCGTTTAACCAGACTTGTTTCAGTTGCCTCTATAAAGTGTAGGTAGTTCCAGACTCCTGTATTAGAACTTTCCACTTCGAAAACCATATTAACTGTTTATGTATTTAATGATGATCTGGATGTGCAATCGCTACACTCAACCGTATGCCTCAAGCATGTCTGAACTCTTCTGAGAATCCCCTCCTTAAGCTTAAGGGACCACCGCGCAATGATACTAGCATATAACCTGTATCTTATAAGGACATTACGAACCTCCTCAGTAACGAACACTACTTTACAGCGATAACTGTTGTGAGAAACAGTGGCTGGTTTCATGCTTCATAACGTCTTTACAGCAATCACCACTAAATTAGTCATCTGGTCATCTGGAACCATGTATGAACAGAATGAACAGAAATCAGTTCGATGTGTGTAGAATGATTACATATGCTCTTAAATCTACCGACCGTTTGTAATTGGTTCATCCGTAACTTCGGTCTGGACTTCGTTAACGCCCGAATAGTATTGGGACTTTGGTAATCATCGAACGGAGGCTTGGCGCAAACGAGGGTCTGTCACCACTTTGAGCGAACTTGTACGAAAGAATCCTACGTCGGTAGAATATTTTCTCCCTTTTATTAAATAATATGTTCCTTCTCTATAACAATGACTACTGCATTATGTTGCTCAGAGTGAGTAGAGTGACTGGAACACTTGAAATTAGGGACATTGAATAACCCTAGGAATCGTATTTGAATTCAAACTTCCCGTGTAATTGATAAGAAGAATTTGAACTGGCTGCAGTAAGTGGTTGTTTTTCATAAAACAAAAATACGGATTTCTAGATGTACAGCAGTATGTAAGGAATCACAGTCTGTCACTGATTGGTGTGAATGGTCCCTGCAACATCACAAACTGTAGTCGAATTGGTCCAATGTGGAAATGGTGAATAACGAAAGATATTTCGCTGAAACTGCTTGTCCGATCCGGATGCTGCACACTAAAACGTTGCTGAATTGGCAGATAGACGATGAATCCAATACGTTTCCACTACAATGGAAAATCTTCGCACTATTCGCCTGCTTTTTTCTTTGTACATGCAATCGTTTGACAGTACTAAACAGATCTTCAACCCAATTTTCGGTTCCCCATTACTGCGAGTATAACCATCACTTCGATCTCATTTCAGAAACTTACGCCTACTACCCCAAAATCCGTGCTTCTCGGACACCGGTAACTTGGGTTGTTGTGTTGATCACCCTGAATACCTGTGAGCGCCACCTGTGAGTCCGAAAGTTTGATTATTGCAACTAATCTTGTATTGCATTCGTTCGCATTCGTTTTCATTGATGCTCTATTGATTTATGCCCACATTTTAGTATTCTATTCAGTAAATCATACCTAACCACTACACAGCAAAATCACCGTGCGCACCTTCGATGGTCGCACGTGGCTGAGGCTACACTAAGGACACTGTGAATATAGTACAACGTTTTCGAGTGAGGCCGGTTCTGATTGAACCACAGCACCTCGGTTTCTTTTGTATGGTTTAGCTGGCCTAACATGCTTGATATGGGAGACTTAAATGGAGTGGAAAAGCGACGAGCTGTATAATCAGCTGCCTGGAAACCAACAAAACAGAGGTACCGAGCGGAATGCTAAAGCATATAGAACGTAAATCGTATACATGGGCTCGGAGAGAAGGAAGAATTATGCTGCCATGTCTGTGCGTTGTAGCGACTGGAACGATCAAGTATATCAATGGTTCCCGCAAAGAATGTGGTAAAGGTATGTAGGTATCCGGTTTCACCTGAAACCAAAACCTCCAACCTCCACGTTCAAACCTGTGCGTCTGAGTGTCTATACACTAATGTCACCCTGTTTGGTGATGAAACGCTCACAGTTTAAACGTCAAGCTCGGCGAATATCCGGAAAGAAGCATTGTGAACGTAAACGTTTCATATTAAGCTGCGCATGGTTGTTGGGATTCTAACAGAACAACAGCGCCAGCTCTCGTTTTTTCATTAAATAAGGCAGCTAGGGACATCGAATACATTGGCTGAGGGCTGGTTTGTAAATATTGGGAACAGATGTAGGGGACAATTACATAAGATTACATCCAACTAAAATGAAACTGGGTTGATTTTTTGTGTACTGCCCAGACGTTTACAGTGCTGACGCACATGTTTCAGTGGCGGACCAGTAAACTTATTCCTTTGCAATCTAGCAGACGATTGGTAGTTGGCAAAATGTAATCCTAAGTGCGTTGGAAATAAATTCTTTTTTTAGCTTGAGACAGAAGACACTGGTTTGCTCAGGAAGCTTGTATGAACAATTAAATCTCCGTCACATAGTAAAATGACATTAACTAAAGGCGGATTGTGTTTTTATTGGATGACGGGTAATTCAATCTTTTCGACCCTTATGTCCCCAGGTGCAACAGCTGGGTGTAGACACTATTTAATAATCTGCGACGGTTTTGTGTAGATTATGCTATGAAAATAGTGAATTCGTTGTATGCGTAGAGCAAGATAGCTGGGTTATGTGTTGAAGTGTGCGACACTATTTCGTAGGTTCCACTTATCATTTTTTAAAATTAGAATGACAAATAGTTCAACGATTCCCAATTGCTTCAGAAAATTTGCTTTCGTTCTATTGATGCAAGTGAACTAGACGAAGGATTAATCGTCCAAAGGAGGTCTGATAATGACGTTGTCTTGCTGTCTTCCAACTGAGTTCAATTTTTGACGTCTGCTCACCTGTTCAGTTCCCATTACTTACTCTTCTCATTGAAGACTTTGAAGAAATTCAATGGAATGAGTCTGACAGCGAAGAGGTTACAGTGAATATTTTCACCTCGCTTGTACGGTTACCTTACTTAGTGGGTAGGATGATGTTATTTGCAATTAAAAGAATGACAGACTTACTGCTAACGGCTAACAACCTCCAGTATAGTTTGGTGCCTTGCGATTTGGAGAAGATCATGAAATAGCGAAACATCTGATGGCCATGTAGTAAGAATTGTGTAGTGAGGATAAAATACACTTGAGTTCAGTGGTTGTTTTTATTATGAGATAACACAACACACGGTCAGAATGTGCAAAACACTTGTGGATTCCACTTACCAAAAGAATCTCATTTCGTGTTTGCTGGTGGTATTCGCTGCAAGGTGATCACCGTAGCCCTGTGCTGCCAACATGACTCCATTAAAAATCGCGTTCTATAAAGACAGTGTGCAAAAAAGGGTTTCTATTCAAATTTCAGACAGCTCAGTAAATATTTCATCATCTGTTAACCAGTCTGGTCGTTAGTTTAGCTTTCAAACTGACCTGAAGAGGTGCGTATACTTGAGTCTACTTTTCTCATGACTACTGAAATCGTCACAAATGTAAAGTGGCTGTCAATATCATTCGATCATCGCAAAGCGCAACGCGTTTTCAATCATTTTAACGTAATTTACTCTTGGGTCCCTGTGCAACCTGTTCGTGAACGGCCGATTTCGGATTTAGTGGTACTTCTTACCGTGATTCAGAGCCGTTTGTTCCGGTTCTCTGAATTCCGTGTTATGAATTGGTTTTTTGTCGACCTCATACAGCACTCGGTGTATTATAATTTTTTACTTCATCATTTGTGAGTGAGTAGACAGCCAGCCATCGGCGGGCGCTTCCCTCCAGTATTTGCACAGCTGGAAAACTCCAGCATGAGTTTCTGTTCAAGGTTCATCAATTAGGAAGGTCACCTGGACAAGAAGACTATGCTGAAGGGAGGTCAAACCTCACCGAAATCTCTTTTCCGATCAACCATCTAACCTAGCTTGATAGTGGATGTTAGCGAACACTGAGTCTCTTTATATTCAGTAACACATTCCAAGTCCTTGCGCACAGAAACTTGCGTAAGCGATGTGATTTTCGTGGTTAAAGAACATCTCATTGGACTGGGGGTACGGCCGAAATTCTGCCTCCAGCCTGTATAGTACACTTGCCATTGGGATCTCAAACTGTAGTGAGGATAGACGGTCGCACCACACTACTTACATCACTATTCAGTAGCAGCATGGATCAAAATGATCGCGGGAGAAACACGGGAAGGATCATTGGAGGGCAGCATCACGTGGAATGGCTTTCGCCACATGACGGAACTGAGACATGGTGTCCAAAGCGACTGGAGCATCCTGAGATGAGTGTAGTGTGCAAATCACTGTTTCTGTTCGTAGTCCAATTGAGACGCATAAGTCGTGCATTGGTTTCCCCAAATAAACAACTTCTGTGCCATCCGCCTTCCCTGTTCACAAAAAACCACTCATCACCTACTATAACACCTGCGTTGTTGAGATGGCTGTGGATATCTAATGTTGAGAGATGTTTTCGCTTCCGGACTTGATAAACAGCGAAACGTGCGCTTGACATTTACACGTTTGTTTGCAACGAAAGTGACTTGACCGACCAGCGTTTCAAAGGACGAACGATCTAGACAAGCTGACTAAAACTGGCAAATTTTCAAGCTAATCCGTCACCATGGTATCTGTTAGTCAATTTCTCAACCGGATTAGTATTCTTTTGCTCTGGTCCAGATTAAAGGTTCATGCCTGATTATCTCTGACTCGAGTTGTCCGTTGTCCTGACGTTATCCGTATCCTGACGGGATGATCGATGGGAGAAAATCGCGCGATGTTTACAGGAGCTGCATTTTTTACACTCCGAACGCATAAGTACACGTAATTAGGGGAATATAGGTTTATAACTTCTCATATAGTTACGGTGTGCGCTGCATAAGGAGGATCGATGGATCATTCGTACTCAGATTATAGACCGCTTTCAAAAGTGGTTCTTTCTTATTCTCCTCCTCATCAGCATCAACATCGTGGACAGCAATATATCAATGGTTCGCACTGAGGTTTAACTGCTACACAGCCATGAAGAGAAGGAACAATCACTGGCTGAGATGAAAAGAAAACATGAGGAGAGGAGACCTAACTGCTAAAAACAACTAATATATTCAGACACTCACTATCGAGGCTCCTGTACTTTGTAAACAAACAACTGAGGTGCAAGTGGAAGTAATACGTCATCAACAATATAGCCTTATTAGAGTTTTCACTGCCCCTCGTCACTGAGTTCATACACTACGCAGATAACTCTGGCAAACAACGAAAACATCCACACCGCTGAGTCAGATTAGCCGATATCTTACACAAAGTTTCGAGCCATCGACTGTGCAAGTCACGACGGCCTAATCCTGAGAGATGAACCCGACCTACAGTGAGCAACTTCTTGGTAAATAGTTTCATTTTTCTAAACCGGGTCATCATCTGTCCAACTCGCACTTGAAGCCAATCGGCAAAGAGGTTTGGTGTGGCAGATGACTGGATATCATCCTTAGTACATGGTTTAACCATCCAAGTCTGTGCAAATGTAAGGACTGGAAAAAAGAACTCGTTTGACAATCACTACCAAATACCTGCTTCCTAACCCCTTCGTTTCACACTCGTTGGTGCCTCCTGATATGAACGACCGAACGCGGACATCGGTGATCACACACATAAAGAGGGGTTAAGGTTCGCTGCCACAAAGTTGTACGGTCCTCACTCTAGCCTTATATACGTGACCCTTAAGCTTCTATCCTCAGAGGTGTCCTGGATTAGCGAATACCGCCCTAGCCTTAGAGATATGCCGCCGCTGCTACTGTAACTTCCTTAGTACACAAACTGGTCAACCACCTTCATTCCCTCATTATCCAACACTGAATCTACGTAATCACAGCAGCCTCTCAGAAGCGGTTTGCAGTTTGAGGCTGCAAAGCACACCTTGAAGTGTTTAGGAGAGTGCGAAAGAGCTCGTAGCGTTGTCCGTGCTGCTGGGAACTTGTCAAACAACAACACCTTGGTTTGTAAAACCAAATGGCCATTGTGACCATACCAGGTGCCTCAGAATCCGACTTTCATTCTGTTAAACCGCCAAGCACATACTCAAGACGATTCACATGGTGGCCGTCACCAACGCATTCTCTTCCTTGTTAGAAAGAGATGCATTCCACAATTTACTGAAGCATCAATTAATCGTGTCCGACCACCCTTCTGCATTCGAAGACAGATCCTGCTGATGCTTTAGTTACCCAGGTAGCTCAACATGATGCGTGTGCGTAGTTGTTATGACCCCATCAGTCTCTCACTGTTTTTCATGTAATCTAGTTTTGTACAGGCGCGCATTCAAAGTGGACGAACTGTTGGTCCGAAAAACATCGCACGATTTAGTCTTTATAATCATTCTGTCAATATTGTTGGAGGGGGTTAATTTTTTGAGGTGTATCCATATTAGTAACTCGCCATCTGTGTGGCTTACGTCTAGAAATTCATAAAACATCATACACATCTAAATTTTGGTGATTACTTTTCACTACTTACGTTTTGTTCCACAGCCACAAATATTTTCACGGATTACAACATGAGTTATCAAAAACGATTATTTTGTCAGTGTTTGACCCTACGTTATACTGGATGTAAAGCTTTTGTTGCGTGTTAAAAAGCATAGTGGGGCCAAACTAACCTATATTTCTACTTTCCGGTCTAAATCCTCTGATTGCACAAGTCAAGTATTGTGTACCCAGAGGGAACGATTGAGAACGAGCATGCAGCCACAGTGGTAATATTGTTTGCTGGTTCAATTTATTGACGAAGTTGAACAAGAGCCATATCATAGAGTTTATCTTAATCGTCCAACTGTTTACCTGATCTATACTGACTACACCTACAAGATTAGACACCGATTACCTTTTCATTAGTTCGCGATTGAGTTCAACCATCAAGCCGTGACCAAACGTATAGTGTGTGTGTGCGTGTAAAGTCGCTAACTCCTCTAGGTCCGTAATTGACAATCCAACAAGAATTCCAAATTGTTCGGCGAAAAGCTGCAACTTCGTTCTGGTTAGTGACAAATCCGTAAACAAACGCAATGAATCCATGTCACTATAGAGTTTGTAAGTATCCGTCCGACTTTTGATTAACACCAGTGTTGAATCTGACCAACTATCACTTCTAGGCGGTCGCCTATCTCATAACTAATTAGTTTCTGTCAATAGAATGCGAATTAGAAGGCAAACGTTTATAGACAAGTTTCACCATTCAGTTCGGGCGACATTTTTGTACTACTGTTAGTGATGTCGTCAAGTGTCATGTTTCTGGATACTTTTACAATATCAGACTATACATAGTTTGGTTGAGAAAATGATGCTCAACGATTTGACGAATGTAACGTTACGGCTAAAAATCGTTCTTCTCGCAGAATTTTAGTAAGAATTCATGGAAAAACTAAATGGCTCCTTCACATGTTTTGTGACCCAGACTGTCATCAATTGTGTTACTGTTAAGTGGTTAAGTTCTAAGAGATCCAACTGTGTAAAGCGTGGACTTCAGCTGGATTCGAACAGATTACCTATGCGCGGTAGTTGTTCTATTACTCACCATTATTCACTCCGTTTTATCTCATTTGACTAGTTCGCGTCAGTTCGAATTTCCATCACATTGGATTGGACTACGTAATCAGAAATACAGTAACACAAATGTATGTTTCTGTTTACTTCTTCTGTTCCATCTAGTCACTAGTGACAGACACAACTCTGAAGCCTTTTGACTTTTCTTGCGGAAGTGGTCTGTCCGTCATGGCTAGTGCAACAAAACCAATAGGACTATTGTTGGTTTTTTAATCCGACTGGTAATATGTATTTATCACTGTAATGGTTACAAAAACTGTGTAATTTGCCTATGGAACAATATATCACGAAGAATATAGCTTCGGATCCGAAAACCACCAGTTAATCAACGAATTCCAAATAACAGCCGTTCCTCCAGACCTACTCTTACGCTACAACGTACTCCATTATTCCCAGTCAAGATTGTTAGTTCGCAGTGGAGGTGAGATTGTTCTCGTCGACTGTCTTAATTTCAGCGTACGTTAAAAATTAAGCACATTTCATAAATTGATAATTATGTGCCACAGTGCAAACAGATCACCGGTTAACCCATCGATCTGCATGCGTCACACTGATCGATTAGTTGATTGCCTTCGTTTGGTTACACACAACTGCGTCAACAGACATGAAAGGTTTACACTGTAAAACATTTTTTGGGTCACAGTTTACAGTCATTCCAGTCTACTCAACAGAGCACAACCAGATAAAACCAATATTTTCTTCAGTTATATCAAGCCTCAATCAGTGTCCTGGCGGTCTTGGTTTGAGGCAGGCTGGTGATTTATTTCACGGATTTCGCCATTTGTGTTGCATGCACGTGTCACCGTGAGTGAATACGGAAAATTATGAACACCGAATCTCTAGTTGTGACAGCGATTGCAATACAAAGTACATCCAATAAATAAACCTGTCAGTTCTTGCCTATATTTGGGTCATCGATAGACAATTTTCTCAGACTTTATTCAATAGCAACAGTAGTCGAAGTTGAGAGGAAAGATGGGCTCATCCACAAATAAATACACCAATTTCTGCCCACAAAACTGTCGGCTAATAGTTCAGCGGCATAGTGAGAATGATTGAAACTGGTACCACTTAACTAGACAAAAAACAGTACGCAAAACGGTCAATCTAGCGGAGAGTGTACAATTGGATCAGATCGGCAGAGTCCCTTGGAGTAGCTGGCATTATTCAGTATAAGAAAGAATATATAGCTTACAATGTACCTTAGGGATCAATGTAAATAAACCTGACTTTTATTGTAACTGTTTTAGATGGAAGTACATTCTTTTTCAGTCTCAGTTAATGAGTCATACAGCCCAGTAGTAGACTCATTCTCATTCAGAACAGTTCTTTCATAGTGATTCTTCATTCTGATCTTACGTTCAAAATAAGCAAACAGACAAACTTCCGGTATTGATGTGTTCGCCGAGCTTGGCATTCAGGTTGCAAACGTTTCATCACCAAACGAGTTGACATCATCTATGCGTGATGATGTCACCTCGCTTGGTGATGAAACGTTCGCGGCCCAAATACCAAGCTCGGCGAACATATCAATACCAAAACCATCATCCCAAGCTACGAACAACACCACCATTGTTCCCAACCATCAGAGACAAACTTCCGGTCATGCAAAACTAATGAAATTAATTCATGTTGTATTCAGGCGTACCTGCCTCTGGGTTGTTAATGGAGAGGTAGGAGCCTACCTTTGGTATTCTGTATTCGGTTTAGATCGGTCAAGTATTTCACGTTCTCACTTTTATCAGTATCAGTCCCACGAGGCATACATGTTTTGGCATAGCTCGGAAGACGTGTGGTTTGTGTGTTTAACTATTCTTGCTACTGTCCATTTGTTAGTAGCATTCAGTACTGCCTTAATTTGATTTCAAGTGGTTGTCCTCTCTCTGCCTACTATCAATTCGATAAGTGACCGAGGTTTTAAGCTACATAAAAAGAACACCACCCACAGTTGACTACAGTTTTAAGATTCACATGAGCACTCCAGGAGTCGTTTTCGAGAAGAAGGACTGAATTTGAATTACGCTATTCCTAGAGTTCGTCAGATGCAAGTTAGGTGTTTGAAGCCCCATCGCGTATTCATGAGGCGACAGTGTTAAACACTGTAACCTTGACCTCACGTACGACAAGACCCAAGTAGTAGTTGAGAACGCTTAGTCACAGTCGCTTGCATAATCGGTTTGGCAGTCGACACAGTAGATATCCTGCTAACTCCAAACATTTTTGAACAACTCGAACAACACGAAAATCGTTGAACATGAACGAACTGCCAGCTTACTGCCTCTTCAAAAGGGTCCATTTGAACAGTCATCGTAAATGCCGAAGGTACAAACATGTAGCATCACTGTTCAAGCCATACGATTCGTTTTCTCAACGCGATACAACTTCATTAAGCCTGCAAATTTCTCCAGCAGTAACCAGTAAATATGATGTCATGGCTGTTGTTACCTGATTGTACGAAGTGTCTATTGACCCACAGTTGACGATTGCAGAGCGCCTCGGACAACGGTAGTCAGTTGGCCTTCAATCATGAACATTCCATAGGGTCTGATTGAGCTAACCTTTGTCAGTACTTCGTAGATAACATTCTCTGCAGGCTGAATATAGGCTCGAAAGCTGAAAAGCATCCACTGCGACCTCCCAGAAACGTGAGAAAGTGAGTTTCAAGCAAGTGGTTCCAGTAACTACCAGCAAACTGATTAACTGGGCCTCAGAATGATGGCCTGCTAGACTCTGTTGGTCACGATCACTGGGGTTTCGGGAACGTTCATTAGTTGACTTCATTTGCGGTTACACTTTCATTTGTAGTTTGTCTGCAAAACGGCACCCACCTAGCTCAGTCCCTGAGGGAAATGAGACCCAGGGTTAACTCAGTGGTATAGTGCATGAGTGGCTGAACTAGCCTTTTGACATGTTGTTGAAGGTCTGTAGTTTGACTCTTTTGCGTGTGTATTGCTCAGAGATCTAATTCGATCAGGTTAGGTGTCCACTATTTCTCTGATGGTCACTAAGACTAACTGCTCAGCATTTTCGCTCGACTCTTCCTGGGGCTGTGGATTTTAGACCGATTGAGGACGATGGAACGACCTCGACCTTTATGAAAAAAAATGCGACGACAACAGTCGACCGCCGTTTTTTATCTTTGTCCGCCAGAATGTTAAACTGAATAAAATTGTGTTGAATTTGGCGGCTGGTTAAATGACCGGTGCTTATCAAAGTCCACATCGTCAGTAGCTAGTGCGAAGCAAACGACACCGTGTTAATCAATAAACAAAAAGTGACAGATTGTTCTACTCATCCTTGTTGTGTAAATATTTAACATCACTATTGTGTGCATTTAACATGTCTGAACCAGCTTGGTATATTCCGAACACACAAATTGTACCACTCCATAACCTCTTCTGTTCGCTTTTTGTCTAACCGTGTATTCTGTTTTTTCTTGGATTACGGCGTACATAATGACATGTTCATTTTGCACGCCAGCTTGACATTTTCTCTACCTGGCATAATATACTGTGACCACCATGGGTTAGGTAAAAACACATAGTGATCAAGCGACAAGGTGGTTACGAAACATGAAGACTCTGCTGCTTCATTGAGCAAAGTGGGTAGGTGTCGCCTGAATGGCTAGGGTCTTTATGATCACTCAAGTCCCTGATTAGAAACGTTATCCGAGATGGCGGTGTGCCATAGGAAGTGGCTTGCTTGCATTTACATCACTTTTAGTTCTTCCGCTCAGTCTATTATTATTCTTACTAGTACAATTATTATTCTTACTCTATAACCTTTTCATAAACGTTTCTTCTTCTGAGACATTTCGCGTCACTGTTGAGGTGGACGGTGGTCCGAACTATCTTGTGATCAAGCTCACACCTGATATGATGATGATGTGTTTTGCGATCGATCACATCTGTGAAATTCAACTGACATATAGTCTGGTCAAATAACTGTAACTGTGCTCACCTAGATGGACAGGTCTTCAGCATCACTATGAACGAGATGTGTTCAGTAGTCGGAAACACATTAAGATGTTCAAGCTGAATATGCTGTATACGGTGTAGTCTTAAAAATGAGAATAAAAGCATACCTTGTAAGTGATATTCATATGTGAACTAAATTCCACGCTGGCTGACTTTTGTATAAAAAGACTGGTTCCTAGTAGGTAAAAATCTAGCTAAATACAGCATAGCTAGACAGTTGAAATTACGATTGATCTGAATAGAAAGAATATATGGACTGCGACAGAATTTGCTTGGAATTTGACCGAATCCCGACAAACGTTTTGATAGTCGGCAGTCGCGCAAAAGAGAGACTTTGGGAGACTTTGCTGGAAGCCTCTGGACCTTTGTGGAGACTTTAAAACGTAGCAGATGGGTATTGCAGTCAGCAAGAAAGGATTATGCAGTCAGGTGGCACACCCTCCGATCTTTTCAAGCTTTTGAGCGGATAACGTACACTATATAAACCAGGATGGATGCGAGCGAGAACGGACATCGACACTGAGAAACACGTTAAATTCCGAGATTAAAGCATACTACTGTAGACGTATAAGTAAAGCAAATATTAAATTTGGACCCCACACCGACAATTGCAATGTAACTCAGCGTCTCCGATACATTGTGAATTCTATTGGTGGAAACATGGGCTAGGTGTAAGAGGACAGTTATCGTGTTTCCTTTCAAGAGGAACGGTTACTCTGAATGTCACACGCAAGCGAATGTGACTGGCACTTTAAATACAGCAGTTCGGTCGTGCTTGAGCATGTAAAGCTGCTTTTGTTTTATATAACATTGACACAGTCTTCCAACGTTTTGGCACTTCTGGTCTAGGACTTCCATTTGTCTCAAGAAATGTCTGTGAAGATCAAATTAGCTTGTCTTCCGCTTCTACCGTCTTATTGTAGTGCAACAGTCGATACAGTTGCCTTATGTGAATGATTTACCGCTGAAATGTGTAGTGAAAATCAGCGCACTACGGGTACAGGGTTAGTGGTCTGGATACGGACACCAGTGCAACAGTAACAAAAAGGTGCCTAGAGAAGAGAAATCAGCTAAGAACAGATTTGCAAGGGATAGAAAATAGTGTTCGTTGATAACGTTTTGCCTTCGATTAAGAAACCTCTTGGAAATTTGGAGGTAATTGACAAATATGAAACTAATGGGGTGTAGGTCAAGTGTACAATGTGGAGAATTACTGCCATTTGCGATTCGCTCTGGCTGTCAAATAATTTGCACACCGAAAGGAGAATAAACTGTAGTCGATATAGTTAACTAGATATGGTTGTTGAGAAGTCATCTGTCTTAGGGAGGAATAGGAAACCAGTATGATATTGAAATACGACCTTCTGGTTTGTTAAAAATGTCAGTCTATCGAACTAGCAGTAGGATTCAACTTGCGTGGAATAACCTGCGCCCAACACGTAACCAACAGCCACAGGATCCTCGACCAACACACTTGTTTCTGGAAATTGTTTTTGCGAACGGCCTGTGCAACTACTCCTACCTATGAAATCTGCGGTTTCTTCAACACGTTAGGGGGTTCTGAGGGTGTGATAAAACCTGGCACAGCGCCGTGACCTTACCATCTCCCCCATTCAAACGTTCCTTCTTGCATAATATAACGGAAGCACTTTTCCACTTCATCTGTACCAGGTACCAGGCTGGGTGTATTGCAACTCTGGATGCTGTTGGTTATAACGAAAACCGGTGTAGCTCAAACTACATAAGAATTAAACTAGTCATATTTCCTACGGTAATTTCTGTAACAATACATCTGCGGAATACATCAGTAACGGGGAAATTTAAGACCTAGCCTACCCTTTGTGGTCACATAAACCCCGATCCCAGCGGCGGCAAACGGCTTGCACCAAACGCCGCACCAACCCCACATCCTAACGCCGTGCTTCGTGCAATCTCGTCTTTTGCCTGTTTTGTAGGCGCATGTCGAACTGAAAACTGATTGGTTCGCTCAAGGTTGCAAATGGAACAGATGGCCAATCAGCACACAGATAAAGACCGGCTAACGAAAGAAACGTCCTTCAGACCATCACCGACTCTAAAAGCCACCCTTCGGACCGCTGATGCGCCGTGTCCAGTTTCGGTCAACCAGGTGAAGTCAATTGCGTGGCCGTGTGCCCATTCGCCCCCTTCGAGTCCTGGCTGGCATTCAGGAAGCAGTCTCCCACAGACGCAAGCAAAAGATGGCAGTGTTAAATATGGATTATTCAAGAAATTTTTGCGTCGCACCACCAATTGTGACGCGAAAAACCGAATTAAAGTGATCGAGACTAGATCTCCGAGACCTAACCGGAACTCAAACGATAATCCGCTTTTTGCTTCTAACGCGAAGGTTATGGGAAATGTCCATCAAGTAAGTCCAGTTTAATAAAAATCAGTCGTCCTGTCCTTATATGCTAACTATACCTCAGCGACTATTTCATTGCACTTTCCACTGAATGAGTTTATGACTATCAAACCTATCTTTCACCTGGGTGGCTGTAGATATTACCTGCTGTCATTGTTGGATAAGCCAATCACGAAATCAAGTTTTTCTCATTATTTTGACCACAGTTAAACTATTGTTCGAAACACTTCGTGTTTAGGTTCAGATCTCGTAGTGTTATGAAAAGTTTCGGTGCAGTGATTTTTCACTACCACTTCAGTGATTATTTTGTCTACTGAACCTGATCGCTGATTGCCTGCTTGACGTCCCTTCATGTGTGTATGTGCCGTGATTCAGTTTGGACCATTCATGAAATAGTTTACTGTCTTATTTAGTACGAACAATGTTTTGCAGTTTTTTCCTTCTAACTGAGCGAGTCCGCAAAACAATTGTCACGCCCCTGATCTCTCTGACGCTTTGATGCGTTCCTGCCCATTATTTTTTATAATTCACTTCTCAAGAGATCGGTGATACGATCGGGCGGGGTGTCTGTTATCACACGTGGCTGCCTCTCTTTTGTTGATCCGATTTATTTGAGAGGGCTGAAAATCGGTTTGCCTTCTAAGAGATGAGATGTAGTGTGTTCATACATTAAAACCTTTTTCAATTTCTAATTTGTCACCTTGATTTCGCAGTCTGTTTTCCATGTGTATCTTCAACTGTTTCATTTTCTACTATGTTCGACCGAGCTTTTTCAATGTTTACTGGGGAAAACAATAATCGGCCTGGAAACTAAGATCCAAGATCCGTTTACTTCACAGGTCTGCCTGTGGATTTTCACCTGAAATAAATCGATAAAACCCACCTTATAAGACAGGTCTGTTTCGACTCGTTCAGATCACTCGCTTACACCCCGAATAGTGGCAGACCATAGCCGATTTGACTGGTCTGGACGATACAAACCAGGTTTTCTGAATTCAGTTACTCTTGGGTTTAAAGGTTTCTTTTTTGTTCACGTCTGAACTCTGTGGCTTCACATAAGTAGGTCGATTAATCATAGACAAACCAATAGCAGGCCATTTGCTTTTTAAGTAAGTGATATATATATTCCATTTTTCTCAGTCTATCCTTAAACTGTTTGGTCGCGTAACTGATGAACTAATTAAATGGTCATCTGAGTGACCGAGTTACTGGGTCATCTTACACACTGATATCGGGAAGTACTTCTGGTTAATCAAAACAAGAGGGAGAGGTAGTTGCTAACACCGTTTTTGAACTTTCCTACTGATAGGTATTCCGTTGTTCTGAGTTTTAATCCAATATGTTGCTGTATGGCAGGTGCAGCTATTATTCGTATCCTTTTAGTATCTCGTCAAAATCATCTTTGTAATCATCTTCATCCTAGTGAAAAATCAATGTTTGTCAGTTGTGGTTGTTTATTTTTCAATTGTTTCAATTGTTTATTTTATTGTCTATTTTTTATTGTTTGCTTTCCGATTAATCATGCACATCCGTGAAGTGGCGAGTTGTCTCGTCTGCCGGAAATATTCGTAGCTGCTTGTCTTCTCGAATTGCTTGATTTCCGACACCAGTTAGAGCAACCGAAGATACAGGTCGTCTGGGTAATAGTCGCCATATCCTTAACGTCACTTTCTGACTTATGCTCTGTTAAGGGCTATTAAACCCTACATCGGTGGTAGCCCCGTCTGTTCCATACCATACAGATCAGTAGAACACGCAAACCAATCTCACTATTAGCGCAACCAAGCAGACCACGTAGACCACCAAAAGCAGTTATTCTCTAACGTAGGGATAGATCATTTTCCGCGGTATCAGCTCTTCTCATGGACAGCTCGATGCCTAGTTGATCGCACGTTACGGTAATGTACAAAGCTTAGACCATCAAGTCCTGGTTGCGTTGAACGCTTGTTCGTCACTGTGCATTGACCATTATCTCGGATGAAAAGTCCGAACTATTAACGTATCCCCCGAACTAAAAGTTAAATTTAAATGGTGAACACGTTCATTTCAGTTATCGTTCGATGTGTTATTCTGTGTACTACTGTAGCGTTTGCGATCAGCTGGTCGACTGGCTCACGCTATGTCAGTGGTTGTCTGAGTAACTCTTAACATGTGTACGCAATTACCGAGCAGTGCGATAGCTCCGCGTGTTTACGTAGTCGTCTATTAATATCTGATTGCAAAGAACGTGAACTATGGACCTTTCTGCTGCGGTGGAACTGTTTAAAATGGTCGTATGAGCCAACACCAATCCTCTGATCAGCGTGACGTCGGAGAAAGCTGATATTTGATTCGCTTTGCATCCATCCATTATTCTGTGGAGGGGCATGGGGGCGTCTCTCGCACTGCTTGTTACCCTGTATTCACGTTGACACCACCGTTTGGCAATGGATCAGATGCGTTCGATTCACGTATTTTCATCTCTGGTTCAGTAGTGAGAGACGTACTGTAGTGTAATGCCTGAATACAGGTGAAAATGCTCATTGTATTACAACCAGATGGACGCACGCGTTCAAGGAACGACACAATTTGTGAGAGAGAAAATAGAGCGGTAAAGAGCAAAACTATACGCTAGAATTGTAACAGAATTTACGTCGTACCATTGGACTTGTTTTATTTGCGCATACGGTAAACTTTGGTATGTATAGGCTATATGAATACAGCTTATACATAACGGGTTACAGCTCACCATATTTGCGTTGGTTGTAGCTTTGGTCTTAAAGGGAAGTAGATTTCAAGATTTATTTACCACTCTGCTGGCGTCATCTCACCAGTAACCTCACGTAACGGGCCTCAAGAGGTGGTGCTGTTGCCGAGGTTCGCTTGTTTTCAAGCTGATGGCTTTAGACTGCTTTACTGCCGTGAACGTAAAGTTCAGTTGCTCCTTACGCTTATAAAGACCTCATTTTGTTAGGGTTACAAGAGCTTCTCGTCTGCATTGGCTGTGACTGGGAAGTTGCACGGATTGACTTAGCCGTCTCACAAGCTTCATTCCCTGATTTTTCCTTTTAGACATGTAAGGGTAGTCTCTTTATCCTGTATGAGCTCATCCACCCAATATCTTTTTCGTATAATACTAACTGAAGTAATTATTCATTAGAACCCCTAATAAGATTACACCACGATTCTGTTAATTTTTTAGTCCATTGTTAAAGATGCCTGCGACGAAACCATACGGACACCCTACCATGTACATTTATTCGTTTCAACTGATTTAGGTGGGATGCTTTTAATAACATCACTGAAACCTTACGTGCTGGAATGGTCTCGTGATTGGCTACGCTTTGGGATTACTCATAAGAGTATCAATAAGTAACGCATACACACCGGCTAAAACCGTAGGCTGGCATTTTTGTCTCCAGCCCTGCCAAGAAGCATCAACTTGACACAACTGGAAAAAAGATCGGTCTTTGGATTTAGACAAACGCGTCCAGGTATACGGCAGATCACTCTCGCTGGACAAGTCAAAAAGTCATGTTCATCCCTTCGTATGGAGGATTACGACAGATTACAACCTTACAGAAGAGGACGTCACGGTGCTTCATCTAACTACGGAGCACACAGGGTTATCCTCTCGCTTTTCAACGAAGTTCAGTGTGTTTCAAAACTTATGTCGATGTGTGATTAAAACGTTTTGACTAGTACTATATATGGAACCCTGCAGACTCCACTCTTAATATGTCGAAAGGTATTGAGTGTGTTCTGTGTTTGTGTCATTACTTCGGGCAGTAAAACACGATGAACTAGCATTATGAGCCTTGTGTAAGAAGACTAAGCAAAAATCAGTTTATCCATACAACGTTGTTACGAGTAGAGGTCTATTAAAAGATATATAATGATACTTATTGTGACATAGCAGTTGGGTTACAGGTAGTTGGCATCGTCGTTACGATAAATATAGAGCGGGAAAGGACAGCAAGTGGTAGAACTGAGCGGGAATAAGGTACTTAACAGTTAATGCCTGAAAACAATGCTAGCTTAAGTTACACAAGGATTCACAGTAGTAAGGCTATTTGATACGTTTGTTGGATGTTTCCGAAAATGTTGTCAACCAGAGATCCTCCCAGCCCCCGCCCTTTGTGCTGCAAAAACAAGTCAGGAACATCATCATCATCATAGACAACAATAAACCAGTGGTTCACATTAAGGGAAGAACAACTCAGAAAGAGAACATTGTCGTCAACGTGTCCACGTCTCTCGGATCCAAGCCATACGGTAGTCATTGGTCCGTTTCAGTTGGCCTGATCCAGCACGTGCACCCAGATTTCTGAGGTTATATCGACCTTATATATATCTACTTTCTTCGCGTCGGCTTGACCGACGGTGATTAATGGGAGACGAACGTGACGGTCATTCCTAACGGTTGTTGAGACTAACGAATGTCCTAACGACGGTAGAGATGTAACAAAAATGTGGCTACAATGTAGCCGACGGCTGAAGTGGTACAACTGTTGTGGACACTAATAGTCCCACTGAACAGCGTGAAGTTCAAGGTCACAAAACAGGACTGACTGAAACTTATTCAGTGACGCCCATTCACGCAACGTTCTCAAACCAAGGTTGTTGTCAAGTCCAACCGTGCGCAGTCGTTGTTACATTAGACGTTACTGGTACATGTCGACGAAACACCACAGCAAAAGTGAACAATTAAGTACCAAAGTGCAAATGTATTCCTAGATGACGTTCGCATGGAAATTGTGTAAATAACCCTCATCATAACAACACTTCAAATCCGTCTGATGACGCTTTATAACTGCGATACCAACCGATCACCAATTTCAAACAAGATGGGAGTCTGTCCTCACATTCAACATAACTGATCAGGCAGTTTGCCAACGTCACTGATCGACAAATCATGACCAATCTGTTCGATTATCAAGGTGCGTACACAACCCCAATGTATGAAGCTTGGTCAGCAATTGTGTATCACCACTACCAAAACACAACACCGAATGCATCATTCCCAATTTAATAATCAACCCAACGTAGATCACACGTCTCACACACCGAGACTAGAACTGACCAGTGTGAACAGTTAGCATATTGGTCATTCGATGATGAGTATTCCTCTGGGAGACTATCTATCACTCATCTATTTGATCTTGGGTGACGAACAAGCACATGGAGTGGATCGCAAAACAGCGTGTGATATTGGTTCGGGGGTATTATCATCTCCAGGAGTGTGTAAAACGTATGAGTAGTATCGAACTTCGGCCTTCTGAATTGAAGCTGGGATGTTTTGGGTCACATTAACCATCGCTTGAATAGTTTCATACTATTCCAACTGGTTAGTCGGATTACCGGCTGTTTGTGCGGGTATGTGTACCGTTCGGTTCTCTCTGGACTCTATTCTATCGCTTACGTATTGTTACCCGCACAACCCGGTTTGAGCTACCACGAAGACTGTTTTGTTAATTATTCGATATTTAACGGATCCTTCGTGGTTGAGTTCGGACTCGTTCCCTGTGAACGCTGGTGTGCGCGTGTTCTCCTCCCTGGGTTGGGTATCAATCTTTACGAATGAGAACGCAACCATATCGGGGACATTTCAGCTACTTCACCTGTGTTGGTGCGCTTTTAGCTACCTATCATTTGGGTTATGTATTTTGTGCCTCAGTACGTCGAATGAGTGTCTAATTGAACCAGACTTCTACCCGTCGAAGTGGGCACGATATGATGACAATCATGCTTTCATTTTTCGAATAGCTACTTTGTTCCACTGGATAGCCAGCGCTTTGAGGTATTCGACCACAGATAACGGCAACCTCCATCACTGTGCATCACCTTCAACTGAGCAAATTAGAACATGTAGTGTTTATGGCTGAGGGATGTTCTATCTAACCAATTACCTCCGTGTTGTTGCTGTCTGTGTTACGTATAATCGTGAGCGGTACGCAAGGGAACAGTCGGTGCCATAGGTCATTGGGACGTGACTATATGGAGTTGTGATGTGTGGGGCTGCGAATGCGCTGGCCGTTTGGGGTTAGTAGGTTACCATTGTACTCATAGTGTACCGTCGGCGAATAGACGACGAGCACGTTAAGCTCAGGTGGGTCATACTAGTATATTCATTCTAGTTCTGTTAATGATTGCATTGGCCAAGAACATGACCGTTTGGCAACTAATCCGCTCTTCTTTTCAGAAACCTGGGTGTCTGCGGTCCTCTGCCGATTCTTTTCTTTAGGATTGTTGGTGTATTGTATGATGAATGGTCTCTCCGTGCTGTTCGTAGTCCAATCTGAATGTTTTTTTCCTTCCCTATCTCTTCTAGAATGCACTAACATGCACTTCTATATTGGGTTGCTCCTTGTATTACACTTAACACATCTTTCTTCTCAGTTTGGATTTTCTCAATGCAGTCTCTGTGTGTGTGTGTGTNGTCTACAATGACGGTTGTGGTAGTCAGATGTGTGTGTGTGATAGCTCTCTGAAGGAGTCCTGTTTGAGCTCAACAGGAATGCATATGCCTGCTATGACCGTTATTTGACTTCCGCTTACGCTTTGATGAATCGGTCTCGCTGACCTTCGTGCAACTGACCTTGTGTTAGACACAATTGACTTACCGTTATTAGGTGCTCAGCTACATTCGTCTGTGGGTATTGTTCATTTTGTCTGATCGTCTCGGCAAGTGACACAGTCACTAGGTAATCACCCTAACAGATAACATCGTGATTAGAACATCTGAGTCAGGTAGAGGTCTCCGATTTCAATCTTAGATTACGGACAATCATTTGGTTAATTGCAAATTGGACATCATTTACGTTTCGCATTCAGATGGACTTTCCAGCCAAACCTCTTTCGAAGAGATGCACTGGACTCGAGCGTTGCTCCTATTAGAGCTCGTCAGTAGTGCACATTCCTGCTACGGTCGGCCGTGTTTTCATGAGACAACCGTGTTGACCACTGCGCCATTTACCTCACACTAATTGCAACTGATTTATCGTTTTCAAATGCTCAATCACATATTCACCTGACTGCGAAAATCGCGATTATTTGTGAATACTGTTCAACTTATTTTGACCTCAATCCCTTGCTATTTACCAGTAAGCCTATATTCGTTTCAGATTGTACTTATCTGTAAATGGATTCTTCTATTGTGAGAACTCCGCCTTCATAGTTCCCTATTCTTAAGTGTGTTGCCACGATGCGTGGTATGTGACAATGTGTAACACTCGGAATGAGGTACTTCGAATAGCTCTAGGGATCGTACTAGAGTTGAAACCTCCCACGTGAGTAATGAGGAGAAGACATTGTACTGGTTGCAGTAAGCTGTTCATAATTTTTGGACGAGAAGCCGAATTTACGGGTGTACGGCAGTATTACGGAAATCACAGTCTGTCATTAGCTGATTGTATCGGTACATACAAAGTCACAAACTGCAAGTTAATTGGTGCAATAAAGGCTTCCTTTGGCTTCGGTCACTCGCACAGGCTAATCCGAATCGGATGCCGCCAACCGTATCATTGTGCCTCTTTCTCGGTTGTGGTGTCAAGGCTGCACAGTATTGGTCGCCCTTATGTGCCTAAGATGAGAGTCTTGATTCGTGACATGGTCACGTGTTATCGATAGCTTGTCATTTCACCTGCCTACCTTGGACATCCATTGTCTGTCGTGGCTCGATCGAACATTAAACGGAAATCGTGGATGTACGAACGAAGCGTTGTAGTTGAACTGGCTACCTGCAAGTGTAAAATTAGGTAAAATCAGTGCTGGCTGTTTGCCGTCTTCACCCGGGTAGTAGCATTTTTGATGAGTAGTATAGAATCCAACAGAACACAACCTTTAATTACTGTTCAGTGCTCGGACTAATTGGCGGTGTCCTGCCACAAGCTGTACGAGATATACAGCTCATTTTTCCTACTGTTAGTGCTTTGCAAATGGCTACAGAACATGTACTTTGTCGGCAAGTAACGGTAGTGGTGGACATTGTTTGAAATCGTTGGTCTTGTGACTGATGTGGCCCATTCACCGTACTTAACGTGGGGTCAGCGATGCAACGACTAGCGTGACCGCTCTATCGCGGGTGACCTCTCGGTCGGAAGAATGATATTAATAATATTCAACTTTTGTTGGTCTTATTCCCGACTACTCATCACTGATCATACAGTTGCCTGTTTGAGTGGACCGCCGACTCATCAGGGCTGCGGTGTTGTAGTACTACTAAAATGGTGCTGTGTTAACTGATCCACTTTTATCGGTAGTAAACCCTAACGTGAACACTGCATGATATGCTATCCATATGTTTCGAGGTGAACCGCCGGACCACTGGAATTCAGCGACCTTTTGAATTCCACGATTATTGGCAGGCAACTGATTACCCCTCTGTTCGAGGCTCCGTGATGTCCAGCCTGTTGAGGAAATTAATGGCCGCAGTTCTTGATCTAGATGGAGTCGCGCCATTCACCCGTATCCTATTTGAGCCTGTGTAAGTGTCCGTTAACGCTTGTGACAGTGGCGGGTTACCACACTTTTACAATGAGTAGGCGCACGAGAATGGGGTCAGACTCAAACACGTCTGTCTTTAGTATGCATTTCAAAACGGTCTGTTTTTAGTTTCTCTTTAGAAACTACCTTTCAAGAGTAGTTCCAGCCGACCACAGAAACGACCACCAAATATGAGCTCGGCGGGACTGCTCCGGATAACCAAATGGAACGCAGTCCCGACACACGCGTAAAGGAGCACTAGATCGTTTCTTCAACATACTCTTCACTATCTGCACAGCACGATCAGCCAGGCCTTTTGAAGTGGGATGGCAGGGTAGCTGCTGCAAGGCGCTTAACTCCACTCCAAATGATGAGATCTGCAACTTAAGCGCCCGTGAACATAGAATTGTTGTCGGTCACAATAGTTTCGGGCAAACCAAATTTTGCGGGTGTTGCGCGTAATTTGAGTACCGTATTAGTTGTTACTGCTGCTGGAAGAATGTGAACATCAATCGATTTGTGAATGGGCATCCACCACCAGTCAAATCACTTGACCATCAAATGGACCAAACACGGTGTTTCTGGCCATCTCTAAGGGTATAGCGGTACCTTGGGAGTTACATTTTGCTTTTCTTAGCATAATGCACATGACTTGACCGCTGACACAATGTCACCATCCCTCGTGGGCCACCACCGCAAAAACGGGAAAACGATTTTATTTTCACGATGTCTAAATGAAAATCATGGTGTTCATTAAGACTAGGTGGTCGCGGTCCATTCAGAATCAGCACACGTGCTCCCCAAATAAGCCATCCATTTTAGAGACTTAATTCAGTCATTATCAGTTGGAAGGGCGTAGGTTCGCCAGGTGTCCGCTCTGGCCATCCGACTTGTACGTACTGCTTGACGAAGGCTAACACGGCGTCTTTGTCTGCTTATCGTCGTATACCGGCGACGTAATAAGAGAGCGGTTGAAGCGTTGAATAAGGCGGACAGGTTCCTCTGTGATGAAATCTGTGGATGATGTATTGAATATCAGCAACCTACTTAAGGCATCGGCAACACTACTGAACCACCCGAGAGTGAAGTTTATGGTTGTAAGCAGGTAAGATGAGAGACCACCGATTCATCCGCAGGGAGGCCATTTGTTGTTTTCCTTTTTTCCTCACCCAGTAATGAAATGAGGGGCTTGCGGCCCGTAATAATTACGAGCCGTCATCCGAGAAGGTATTGGTGAAACCACTCCACATCATTCAAGCTATGACTAACTCCTTTCTGTTGTTCTCAATGTCCAGGATCAGCAATCCAACCTCGACCAAGTGCACTTAGACCCGATCCTTTAGTCCCATGAACACGTGGGTAAATGACGTGATTGTCAAGGACACATGAGCAAGGAAGGTGCCGATATATTGCACTGTTTGGCCAGTATAAGATCGCAAGTGCATTTTAGGTGGGTCCATCTCTGGAAGATGTGGCAAAGTATCCCTTCGCAGCATTGTAATGACAATCTAATATCGAACTCGAATGTAACTTGTTGCCCGCTCACATTCAGAAAGACATCAGAGGGTGTCTTACGTTCTTCTGAGGCTGTGATTGACTGTTATCTTGTTAGTTCTTTGAATATTCAAGTTCTCGTCGACTGAGTACGCAACTTGCAAGCATTACGATTGGGAGCACGCATTTGCTGAATGTGACCTTTTTCTGGCAGAGTCGACAAATCGAATTCAAGTTTTGGGGAGTATTCATGACAACGATAACAACAAAGCTCAATGATGTTTGATGTGTTCCACCCGGCTAACATCGATTTATAGTGTAGGTTCTGTAGAAGACAATTTTGCAGGTTCTTTCGCCAAATTGGCTGGTTGGCGCATGACATCACAAGCCTTCTACTACGTTAAAAGCTATTCACTTTCGGATAGCAATCGCTCACGGGCATTTTCGTCACAAAAGCGGGCATTTAGTCCTCGGATAATTATTTTTTGTTCTGTACGATACTGTGGGATCTGTCCTTCAATACAGTCTAGAAGAGCCGAGAGAAGTCGTGAGATAAAGTCGTTAACAGATTCATCAGCCCGTTGATGTACTATATGGAATTTGTATCGTGCTGTAAAAATTTGTCTTGTGATTCCAGTACGGATGTTAAACACTGTTTGATGTGTGATCGTAAGTTGTCAGAGTGCCGTTGTGCTTCCTGACCAAGACAATGTCATCTGCACTTCGGTCATTACGAAGCACAGTAAGCAGGTGAACATAATTTGTGAAAGTCATTTTTCCACTGCAATCATCGCTCGGTAGTGGGCTTTGCCTTAGATAAGTTCCAAATTGAGGAAGGTGCACTGAGAAAGTTTGCTATAATCCAATTGCTTTATGCCCGCCACCGAATTATGTTTACCGAACAACAAAGTGATAATAGACTGGAAAACGGTTTATTACAACATGAAGCAGATAAATGAGCAGTCACTCCTACGTAAGGCCGTAGGCACTGTGTGAATGAGAGACCTTTGAGCAATTAATTACCGTGGTGGATATGACAGCCAATTCAAATAGTTATCGATTGATCTATGGACACACGCATGCGATGCGTGCGGAACAGTCGATGACATCCTGTGGACATGTCATAGTGTTACTTTATTCCTGCCCGGAACCCTTTGGACTTGTAATTTCTCCACTGTTGCTGCGCGCTAGCGATACCAAAATTCCGCGCATTTTAGACAGTATGATGGAACGTGAAAAGCTACAGACCGATGTTGACATTCTAAATCACTAGGCTACAGGCGACTAGACGCCGTTTACAGCGATATCAACTAACCCTACTTTGCTATTCAGGCTTTGCTTAATACTTTTTTTCTCAGAAGAATATCTAGGTACCATTATCTTTGAATGGAGTCTGATGTCACTTTTTCCGGATGATTTCAATTCATCTGTAGACTGCACCTCAGTGTACAAGACAGCTGATCCGGTATCTCGACTGGTGTCTTCACACAGGCTGTTTGAAAACGATAACAGCTTTCAGTGCATTGTAGACATATGAGAGGTGGCAGTTTTAGTGCATACGATCTATCAGCCATGCCATTGGTTGCGAAATGTGCTTTTTTTCGAGATAAATCGACATTAAATCAGTTCCTTAACTTTACAAGCATCAACCATTTGACGCCTGAGTGTACACAGTCTGGAACACTTTGTCATAGTCTGTCCTGACAGCATCATCACTTAATGATTTCAAGAATATGATTGAAGCCCATACTCGGAAAACCAAGTGGAATCTTCCGATAGCCTAATCACCAGATGGATTCCAGTATGATACACCTGCGTTCATCCCTACACAATTACTTCTAATCAACTGTTTCTTGTACATTCTATATACTCTTACTACAGGTTTGATAAGTTAAGGTTGAGTTTGTTTTCAGCTATCCAGATATTCATTCGTTCTCCTTTAGGATTTTCCCTCATTTACACCTTTTCAACTGTTGACCTCCCTGGTCCAGTTTGTTGAAACCACTGTGTTCTCCGTCTATTATTCTTTTTGAATCATTCAATACGGAACCAGATGTACCTATTTATTTTTCTCTCCCTCGAATCAGTATTCTTTTTACGATTTATGTGAAAAAGCAATGCTTACGTTGGGTCATTCTTCTTTGTGTGGGCAGTACAGTCGGTACTAAAGCCACCCCTCATATTTTTTCATTAGGTGAGGTGGCGCCATTAGGTGGTGGGCTTAATCAAACATAGATTGTGGATTCATAATCCAAAATGTCAAAAATACCCAGTAAACTATGAACTGCTATTTACCGGGTATTCACCTGTATGGAATGCAAATAATATTGTTCATTATATGAAAATTGAAAGGAAACTGCTGATTGTTGTCTACTTGTGCGTAGCGTCCCTGGTTGTGTTTTTCCATTGCATATTCTGAGGTAGGCGCCGCTTGGACAATATTCTCGAACGTTTCTGTTTGTGAGTACTTGTTGAAGATAACCTTTGGAGTATATGCACGCGTCAGTAAGTACACGTGGTATTCATTCTATCACACTTCAGTTGCGAAATGCTGCCTCACTCGACATTTCTACCATACACATTTCATCTGTCTTTAAGTCGTTGTCGGCAGTTGTTTGGAGAGGTAACTTCCTTCACAACCGTAGCGTTCGGCAACACATTCCGCATTATATTGTATCAGACACAGGAATGGTTACAAAACGAGCACCATTAGACCAATGCCAACCGGCGTTATCAGGTTCAAAACCACCTCATAATCTCTTTGGGAACAGTCACACGGTAAATCCGTCTTATAACCCGCCGCCAGTCTATTGTGACGATGCAAATTTATCGGAGTAATTTCCTGTGTTCTTTACTATCAGACTGGTTGCTGCTTGACTCAGTGAGCGTCTCAGAGCTACCACGTTGTTGATCGAGTAGACTTGATGGGAGCCACTCAGGTACGCGTACTTGCGACATGAATTTACTGGCTAGCTGACCACACGTGTTATAGCAATACACAAAACAAACAAGTCAAGCCGTACGTGAACTGAGTGAGGCTGCTGGTCGTTCAAGCTTTGACTGTCTTCTCAGATGACACTTCGCAGTCAGCTCCCATTGGTAAACATTTATTTAATCCGAGCATGGGTTCACGCCCTATTGTATGGGTGCTGTTGTAATGTGTGCGACCAGTCAGGCATGCTCGACCGCACGAATTCAACAAAAAGGGACCTTATCCTATGTTATTAGGTGGCCTAGTTTTGATGGTCTGCTTATTGGCGCTAGTATCGAAGTTACATGTGTACGAGTGGCGCCCATACTAATGAAGTAGTGTTACATTGAATCGATGGCGGTATAGTAGAGACACGGCTGTACAACATTTTGTGGAACAGTACTGGAACAGTTCTTTTTTTCTTCATATAAGCCGTATTCTACAAATGGACGAAACACTCACTGCCTTGAGCAAAAGAAACTGCTGGTCCTGGTCGATGCATTTCGCTCTTCATTCGACTATGCATTTTGTTTTAGATATGAACTTAAGTTTGGTCGGTCCAAACAGTCCAAAGTTATTGTTGCACCAACCAAACGGCGCGGGCATTGTCGAAGTTCTTCAGCCTTTCTTCGTGAGGTAATGACAATGTTGAAAGTTCTTAATAGTTCCTCTGAGGGGAGATGTACATCATAGCTCCCGGCACCTGTTGGAGATACCGAACATTGTCAAGTGAAGCGACAACCAGAAACATTCGTGTGTTATACCTTTTTGCCAAAATGACTCGCTTACTCTGCCATTCGAAGCGTACCCACCCGTTTAACTCCTCGTACTTCGAACCGAAAGTGTACTGTTCTCACGTTAATTCACTTTAATTTGGCCACCGTTAGCTAAAGGTTTTTTAGCCTCATTCTTTCTTTGTCTCAGATCAGTGTTTTGCACATTTTGCGATTACAGGGCAATCCAGTTCCTGAACAAGAAGCACCCCAAGCCTTTATAGACAGTCCACAACGCAACAGCAACGCCCCTTCCTCCCTTAGGGAAACGACCGGAACTGTGAACAATACCTTGCATTTAATGCCTGTCACCACTGTTGACTCTGGCCGACAGCAAGGAGATCTGGTACTCACACCGGACGTCTGTCAGGCGATATTGAATGGGCCTACGAAAACAGCTCAGTCTCCCTGTGAACATGATACAGTTGTTCAGTTGCAGTTGCTGGTTGAACGCCTTCGAGCTACGATTCGCAATCGAGATCGTCGAATTCAGGACTTAGAAAGGGAGGTGGACAAATTGCGTTCAGTCTTGGACCAGCAAATTGCGGACTCTTGGGTAAGCTTTACTCTCAGTGTGTATCATTTTTTTATGGACATGTGAACGTTTTCTCAGCTATTTTTGAAGCAATTCGTTCAATAATTCAGGGTTTCAAGGTGATATGTTGCTAGTTGTCAAACGGAGCTGTAAAGCGACGTAAGTGTTGTCATACAAAGACCATTTTGTCCACTTTCGGTAACGGAGGGCTTTGAGAGTATTCCTAACTGGCGAAAAAAGCAGCCTATTCTTGTATCGTTTCCAAGACTTCCACCTTGTGATCATTTTTGTCTAATGTAGGTATGATTGTTTCAATGTAGACTTGCATATGAACCGTTTTTGATCCGAACAAATGTAGATTTCTTTCGGAACGCACCTTCAAGTGTCCGATAAGCCTGAATTTTGTCTTATTTGTTTACCAGCCAGACCTAGAAGATGTCATAAAGATAGGTTCATTCGAAACAGGTGAAAAGGAACTCGACCGTAGCACGATGGTTAAAAAGCCCGTGAGAACCGTTTGCTAACGAACCGATCGAACGAACATTCGAAAGTGATGACTCATTCCATCCTAATCCTGCTCCTGTTGTAGGCCAGTTGTCAAGTTTACTGACTAAACTTTAAGTTAACTCTAAAATGCACCGTTGAAACACGTTTGGAATAGCAGATGGGGCCAATGTGGTTAAGCTGGTCTGGCTTCATTTTTGTTTCCACAGAATCCATATGTGAACCTTTGGAGTGCCGCAGTGTAGTCAATGAGCACCTCACCACGGTGGAATTTGAAACTTGTGCAAACCAGTGAGGGATATAAAAAGAAAATGTACGAACCAACCTTTTGAACCACAGGGCGCTCATTACAACCTGGAACACAAAGTCGCATATGTGGTGAATGCTTCCGGGCCACCCTAATCTTACACCATTGAGCCATCTGGATAAACCCCATAAACAAGATGTATATGTGAATAAAACAATTGAATGAGGCAGAGCTGTATGGATCAAATCAGGGCACAAGGTCACTCAATAACAGCGTGGCATTTATTTGCAAAGCACTGTGAACAAACCGTAGGATTAAGGTGATTTGTCACAACCAGGCGCACCAACAAGACTAATTTTCGGATTACCCATTGGTTCCCATGGCTCTTTTGCAAGATCGATAACAGTCCCGTCGTTTATTCCGTATTCACTTTGACCTCACGAAACCCTGTTTACATATTGTCTGACCCTGTTTTTTTCTGCCTCAGTGGGTCGTTCTTGTTTTTCTTTCATTAATGTGCAATCACGCATTCTTACCCACCATGGTGCGCGTAGCGGTCAGGGTGTGTCTGGCTTGTTGGCTGTAGGCTGTTTCATTCTGTCATTACTCCTCAGCTTGCCAAACTTCTGGGGGTTACGTGGGTTGCATTTCACTCGGTTGTACCTACTTGTGTGGTGTGCTTCAGGGCAAAAGAAATCTTCCTCGCCTAAACTGATAGGTACGTTACCTGTCGCCTAGGTAGGGTGCGAAGACGTCACTGCCGTATTTTGGTTAAGAACCAGTGCTGGGGACAAAGTTCCTACGGCCACATTTTCCAACCCAAGGTGCTCTCTTGCGAGCTCCCTACATCCGGCACCCGCTTACCCAGTAACGCCTAACCGCGTGTACTTGACCTTCAGCGTAACGACGCCGATGATTGGGCGATGGTCACATGAGATACCAGCCTGTCCATAAACTGGACCATGTGACTGCGATTAACGGGCTTTGTCCTGGATGCGGACACGCGAGTCGACTGAGAACTCACTACATGTTTGTATCTTATTCGGTCTACCAATGTACTCGATCCACCAGTTTGCATAGCCACTTAGATCACGGGAATTGGCTGTAAACTTACCTATCACCGATCCTAAGTGGTTTAAACGAAAGTTTCATTATCCGTTGTTGTGTTGGCCTGATTGCGTTCATGTGGCATGCTGGGTGCCCACTGTGTCGAAGACTAGAGCCACAGGCTGCAGGCAGCCCTTGGCCTGACGCACACGATCGATCGATTCGTGTGTGTTAGTCACACGACCAGACATGCACAACCGCACCCGAGAGCCCGTTCACTGCAAGACTGCACCCTGACGATCGTCCCGCCTGTCCGATAGCCAGATCAGCATGTCATCCATGGCCGACGTGTGCGAAAGCGTGCCGCACGCGCCGGGTACGCAAAACAGAGTGCAAACGCCGCATGTCATGATGCCATACGCTAATGTTTCAGCGTCCTGTGACCGGATCGATAAACGTACCTTATTTCCGCGAGTTACCTCGCTTGCGCGGCGTGATTTACCATCACAACCAAATCCGTTTGAAAATTGTTCGGGCGCGCGATGACATTGACGATATGCGCAACAAACACCGGGTTAGCCAGTGGTTGAATGGTCAACCTCGACTCATTTCATCTAACGGTTCTTATGTCAATGTTTTGACACCATGGTCCACGATCTGTAACACCTAGATTTCGAAAAACGTCTCAGCGTTTCAAAAGCAACGCGGTGCTGAGAAAGTCAGCATGTCTCGCTGTGCGCAAATGGATGAAGTATGAGTACATTATTTCCCTGACGGAGTGTCATAACGACACCATTTTAACCGACCGTTGGATAATAAAATGTTTCATTCATGAACCAAACGCGTGAAAATTAGTGGAAGCTTTACCGATGACCAGATAATTACCACAGGAACTGAGACATATCATATTGTTTATTTAGTTTCTACTTCGTGTAAATATGCGCTGTTGCTACCTGACTCTTGAGAAGAATTCTCCAAACTCTTTACAACGACAAGAACCCCATTTGATTTTGTTTACGAGGACACAACTGCGGTACGTCGACCTATTGCCGTAACATACAGATGATCCGTACACACAGAACTATCCTCGAATTATGAATCTCGACACGAAATTCGGACTTTAAACCAAAGAGCTTACCAAAAACCAGACCGCTTAACAATAGATCACTGTAACCGCGATCAGATTAACTGGCACGAGGGTGTACGCACATTTCAGGTCAAATCGTTCGACTCTATCGTTCCAGTGTTTTAGCCACCACGATCCACGACCGATAACACCTGGGTGCTAACAAATGTCTCCGTAGACATTTCAACGTTTGGAAAGCGGCACCGGACTTGGAGCCAGCATGCATCGATGGGTGCAAATGGACAATGTAAAAATACGATACTTACCTAACAGATTGCGCTCTCACGACATTTTTTCACCAAACGATCGAGAATGAAAAGGTGCACTCATAAACCATACAGATTTACAGATGACTAGAAGATTGATCGGAAACATAATTTTTCAATGGAATCTGGGGCACATCATGCCGTGTTTTCAGCTTAACCACGCTACTTGTGGACTGACGTCTTATAGCCATTAAACCGAGACGATAAACGTCGTTCGGCACGTCTCAGTTTTGTGACCTTGATATTGAGCCGTGTCGATCCACTTCATGTCAATATGTTTATTTGACCTTTTTATTCATATATGCTTGCCGTGATGACGTTACCTTGTTACGTCACTGAGATCCGCGTGGACAGTTCGTTCTAAAGTGTCCAGCTTGAGGTGCGTTGCCTTGAAAAAATGTTACGTTGGAACCAGATCTTACTGTCGGACCTCGATTAAGAGGACTGTGCTGCTTCAACGGAAACAGCTACCGATGCTGAGAACTGGCTATATCTTCTTGGTGTACGCTTGTCCGTGCTAATTATTGCATTATACGAGACTGTTTCTACATTGCGTGCAATGAGTACTCGGTCCTGGTTCTCGATGGCTTTTTTGGATATCAGATCTTGTTAACGCGTGGCTGTGACCGATGACAATGCGTTGTCCACGTTGTGTTGTGCTGTTGTACTGACACGCCGACATCCTCGCCAAGAAAAGATGAAAAGAAAGGAGAACATAAGGATATTACCATAAATTCGCAAGAGGAGTTCAATATGCTGTCCAGGATTGTGTCTATACAAACTCACGTTCCTAAGGCATGGTGACAGCAAATGTTACAAAATAGTCTCAGAGATTGCATTACTTCCTAAGGTTATGACCAGTTTGAGTTACTCCAGTGTTTTGTGGGTGTCCCCTGTACACCTCGTGTTTGATGTAGTTGAAAAGAAAAAACTCAATGGAGTCATATTTGATAACTGTGTGGGTCGCTCCTTTAGTCCATCACGACCGATCGTTTCATCCCGATATTTTCGTACACATTGCGGATAGTGTGGGATTGTGCCATCCTGTTGGAGCCAAATACATTCAAGTACTCTCGGTTTCTTCGGCGCTGGTACAACATTCGTCCGTCGCATTTCAGGATAGGAATGCCCCAGTTTGTAAATGATTATACGAATCGGATGAAAGGCCCGATAATCTGTGTTCCAACAAGCCCCACCCAAACGACAAGCTTTCGGCTGTATTGAGGTCGGATGGGAGCAAACCGGAGGGGTTAATGGTGTACCAGAAAGTGCGGTTTCTGAAGAAGTCCATTCAGACACATTATTGCTTCCTCACTAACCGCTATTCAATATATATCCAATTCCGATAAATACCACATGCAGAATGACTGATGTTTGTCTGCTTACGTCAACGGAAGTTCCTGTAATCTTGCTTTCCGGTTTGACAGATAATTCAATCCTGTAAGTATTCTGTGCGCGGTGAGCTTCGAAGTGTTACTTTTTTGTCCTTGCTGACGGGCACCTTCTTGGAGACTTTTACACATTGCAAAATATCATTGGCAGGACAGTCATCTGTTCGTATTTATCACGCGATTATCTCGATCCGCGATCATCTCGATCCATGCTGCTACTGAATAGTGGTGTGAGTAGTATGGTGCGACCGTCTATCCTCACTACACTACGATCAGGTGATGCATTGCTTTACAGTGCAACACGAACACACATACGTCGATAGGCGATGCCATTAGTGCATTGCACCCTAATATGAACTATTTTGTTACTGTTGCCTTGAAACGCCACACAATTTCTCCCAACAAACCTAGTGTCCATGTGATTGCTCGTGCGGTTGATCGTCAGTAGTTCGAACTTTTTTTTCGCTCAGCATTGTGGTATTATTGTGGAGATTCGGGCCCTACATTACCGTACTCATCTTACTACTCATGCTTTCGAACTACGCCGCCTGTGATAAACGAGTGTGTAGAAACGACAGGGCTCTTGTATGTTTTCTAAGTCAGGCCAAATTGAATCCCACTGTTGGTTCAAAGAACTCTTAGAGATAACACAACAGAGAATAATAGGGACGTCTGTTTATTCCACTCAGTTACCGTGACCTCGGGACGAGGTCGAAATGCACTGTCGAGCTTGTTCTATTAAATGTCCTTTAACATACCACGTATCATCTTTTGTTGTTAAGTCTGCCGTTTCTGTTGATTCTCATGAAAGAGCAGCAGAACGCACCATAGCAAGTGGTTGACAACCACCACCACGATCAGCTGGCGATATCTGCGTTGAACACATGAGTCACAGCTCCCGAAACCTACAGCTTCGTCCTGTAAAAGTGTTGATTCCGGGCATTGCATCATCCAAACCTTCGTCCCTCACTAGCTTCAGACTATCGAGTTAGTTAGGGGTTTTGAACCAACTCGGCTGTTCTAGATCCCAGACCACCTTTTAAACCACAGGTAACTACATTCGTTCAAGCAAAAGAAGGGAGAAAAGAGGGGGAACCCAACCTACTCACTCTGGAAAACTGTGTAAGGTAGCCATCACCAGCAAACCGAAAAAGATGGATCACTACTCGGATCAGTCTGTGCCGGTTAACGGTGGCTCGGACCAATCTGAGACCAATTCCGTAATGCTTATTGTCTGGAAAGCGCACAATAGAAGACGACGTTCACAGTTGAATAGACGAAGATACGTTACCCCTGTGTCTCGATCGACTACGCGCTCCTACCGCTGAATACTGGTATTGACTCGTCAGTACCAAATAACCAATAACACGGAGAACTTTCAGTTCAACGGCTACAGTATTTAGGAGGGGAGGTATGAACTAAGAAACGAACGTCAAAAAACGAAACCTCCAATCGTGTGATCAAAGTGGAACTCACCGCAGCTAGGTTCATAGAAAGTTCACAATTTTTCCATCACATACAACACAGGTTTGGACGGGGTTATCGTGATGGCTTCAGCAAATTTTGGGAACTGTCGATTGTGGTGGCGCATTATGCTGGTGAAGGCTGAGACCAAGTCCACATTGTGGACATGATTAGGAATCTTAGCTTCATTTGATCATGGTGGCTCTAAGACCGTGGTATTTCGTTAGGCTCGTTAAACTGTACATGCAATTTGTGCATTGACCATAATGTGAGTTGAGAAGGGGAGCATAGGAAAAACCTCGGAATAATCGGTGTGAGTAGGATCCTTGAGTGAACTCAACCAACGTGATCATTAACACGCAGTCGTTGGTGTAACGATTGATACTGTCAGTAATCATGCCCCAGTAAAGCTTCCTTGGTTTATCAAAAACCTGTGATGCCTCACATGTAGCACCGAACATGCGATTGTTCTGAAACGCCCAGTTTTTGAACTCATATCAGACAGAAGACAAGGAATAATGAATCCAGTCATACAGGAAATCAACACAGTTGTCCTAAGAATGTATCGATGCATACGACTTGCCTAGTAAATTGTGTGATGAACCTAAGGTAATTTTACGGTGAAGTAACAACGCACACGAAGAACTAGATCGGCACTCCTAACCTTATACATTAAGAGAGTAGTACGTAAGCGTACATGACTTCTCATCCAGAATGTCTACTGAGCGGATAATGAATAACTCACCTAAATATATCTGGCCGTTAGTGTTACAAGTGTGGGCTAACTTAGATAAGTTTCTGCTATATGGTTAGTCTTTTCCTGACCTGATATTCTTATTTCAAAGAAGTATAAAATTGAATTGGCTGAACCTCTAACAGCTCTTTCATGAATTCATTGTCATTTGGCCTTGTATAGAAAACGTGGAAATAAGTTACAACCACCCCCTATCATCAATGATGGGTGCGGAGATAAACCAGTAAGATTTCGGCCAATTATCATTCTCTTCTTTAACCCCGAGGCCACAAACCAAAACATTCCACATGCGTAAACTACGTGGGAATGTTAATGACAGACGATTTGCAATTGCCCACACATTGCACCTACAAATGACAAAGAGAGCACAAGTGACTGCACACTTTGAGAGGGATCCCCAAACTTGTTCGCTCCGAAGCGTTTTCCACATACACACCGTCAGGTGCAGTTTTCATCAAGAGCGTTCATAGATGAGCTATTAAGACAGTCATGAGACTGGCAGGTCAATTTTTACTTAGTTATGCCACACCTTGTCACCCATTGATCGGGAGTTGGTCACCAAAGGGTCATTCTGCATTTTCAAACCGGTATTCTATTGCATGAGTGAATTTTGTCTCAGTTACAGCCTGCCTACTCTGGAACGCGTTGTCTAACATCGTATCAAAGCTTGGCTCAGTTAAGACATTCAAAACTCCGCTCGGTCAGCACATACGTGAAGGTCGGCTGGGTGTAAACTTCCATTGATGGTCGCTGTGACGCCCTCTTTTAGGTCACCTGATATCCGTCCACGTGTGCCTGTTTATAGGTGCTGCTGTATGTGAGCACTTTTGTTTTTGCTGCTGTCTGGCCTCAGGTTTACATGTTGTATGAATGTGCTACCTCTGACGTGCCAGATAGCGGGACGGTTTCTCTTTTCATTCGGTTTTCTTTCCGTGAGTCTTTTTCCACGTCTGTTGACCGTTAACAAAACCTATTCACCGATTAGCACTGAAACAGTGAGGCATAAACATTTAATTTTGCTTTCCTTTTAAACACCCTTGAAACAGCCAGATGTACTTCAACACACAACGAACAACTGTTAATTAACAGCTATACTAAGAGGTCGAGCATACTCTCATCGTAATACAAGTATTTCGACGGTTAAGCTGTTTGTATGTGTGCATCACGTTTTCACTTTATTTCTCTGTTATTAACACTTATGACTGACTGGTAGGTTGTCCCAGATTAGACACACCTGGAAGCCGAATGAGTGCCTCTGTAACCCAAAACGGCTCATTTGATGCTGTGGTTTAGGCGAGTCTCCTCTGAGATGGCCGGTTCAGCCAAGTAACAGTCTATTTCTTAATGGGCTATGAGGTTGATGGAGAATTCTGCACGATAAAAATCACGTCTCCTCTGACATGTCGACTTCTTACGAATTGCCTTAACGTACGCACTCCTGCGACTGAAGTGCTATTGATCACAGGCCGCGAAGAATTGATGTGGTATTTTCGGGAATTGATTAGCACATGGAATATTGCACGTAATGTGTTATTCAAGATCCTTGTGTGGTTATTTCAGTCTTGGTTTTCACTTTAGTTGCGTGAGGAAAAAAGAGACAGTTGAGTCTTAGCAGTGTTTGACGTGACTGAGGAAGCGGCAGCTCTTTGGTTCTACATTACTTAAGACTCCGGTGTTTCACACCCCGCATATCAATAGTTAACCTGTTGCGCCACGCCATTGTCTACTAGACTCGTTGATCATTGTGGCAAGTCGTTAGCGACCAAGCAATTGCACGGTAACACTACAAAACATGATCGTGCATGGCTGGGTGGAAAGCGCTGTCAGACCTGGCTGTGAATTGCAGATCGTAGCCTGTTTGGGGCACTGAACTCAGTAACTAATTCAGCTATGCGTAATCTTTAACGTTTTCTTTTTCAGTTGTATTTCCACTATCTACTGGCATTTTTGTTGTTGTTGTTGTTGTTGTTGTTGCCATTAGACAGTGTTACTGACGTTGCACGACTTCAACGTGACCTGCTCAGCACCGACTGAGAAATTTCATTGCCACTTTCAGATGGTGAATTTTTATGTAGCTAGTTGTTCCCTCTTCGGTAATATACAACGATTTAAACGTTTCTTTACAGTGCGTTCGTTGGAAAAATCATCATTGTTGCCTTACAGTACATATTTCAAATGGAACTTGATCAACCACACTGTGCATTGGTTTTCAAGCTCGGTCGTGTCAGTTGTTCCTTGCTGTCTCTATCCAAACCGTTCCTATTCACTAGGGTGCAAAAGAATCTAATGCAAGCGCCCTTCAAACTATCAGTCTGAATCATGAAATCTCCTCTCCGTTGGCACAAGTTCCTTCTGTGAGCGACCGCGAAGAAGCGACAGTGTCAAGCCCGTCAAATGTCCCCCTAGTGGTTGACGTGCTTGAAACGTCTTCCTCCACACCTCCTATAGCCGCTGCTCTGCTTCTGCACAAGCGATTGGGCGTGTCTGGTGAATCGATGAGAGCGGCTAAAGAACTGAAATATTTCGAAAAGGATGCCAAGTAAGTACTGGTGATGCCGAGAAATGGCCCCTCGAATGAGCGAAATTTGGTGATAGTCACGTTGACCACCATCATTATGTTTCGTTACCGGTACTAATGGGATGGTGAGATGGCACATTCCTTGGTTAATGAACTACTTCATCAACGGGCTTCCAGATTATTAGGAAGGACAACCGTTCGGTACACAGTCACGTGTTGTCTGTTCCTCACATCGCACTAAGTGCGCGCTTTCCGCGAACAGTGATTCAATTTCCCAAAGTCTCGACTCTCACGTTCCCACGCAATGCTCTTATGTCTTGGCTATCTCGCCTACAGCTTGCAACCTTGGCCGCTACTTCAGTTCCGTCTCTACCAACCATTCAAGCTGGTTTCTGTCGTCCTATTTTGATAATGACTGACCTGCAAATAAGACAGTGATCAAAACCCATTTTACAATGCTTCCGCTTGTTTACTGAAGGTGGTTATCGACGTTCGTCTCCATGTGGCCCCAGCGGAATGGAAGCGGAGTCGGGGCCGACACAACACGGCTCTCCTGGTGTTTGATTATGTTCTGTAATGATTATACTAACTTTTACCATGACGATACTCGTCTCTTGTACATCATACCGCAAATAGACAATATAGTGAGAACTGCATAACCGCCATGTTTAAAGGCTGCAACTTATTACGCTTCCTGAAGACTCTTTCGAACGAGTTCATCATGGCTGCGTTAACCGAATTCGCGAGAAAAGTAGCCGCTACGGGGCTTCTAGTATCAAGAAAGCCCTCTGACTTACTAATAGTACGCCATTTGAATAGAACAGGGCTTATGTGAATACAAGACTGGAGGTTTACCCTTGTTGGAGCTTGATGTGAAAAGGAGGTCATGACCGCCCACTTTTATCGGGAACGAAGCCTGAACTAAACCGTGGAAGTTCTGCGTATATCTGGCAATAAAGGGCCTCCATAACAGAGGACGATTCAGATTCAACGACCATGTGCTGTAGTCATCGCGGTTAGAAAAACGGGGAAACACAATCCAAATAGAATGCCAACGTTTAGATGCGCAGCTGCAATCCGACTAGCCAGTTGGAATAGTATGAAACTATTCAAGCGATGGTTAATGTGACCCAAAACATCCCAGCTTCAATTCAGAAGGCCGAAGTTCGATACTACTCATACGTTTTACACACTCCTGGAGATGATAATACCCCCGAACCAATATCACACGCTGTTTTGCGATCCACTCCATGTGCTTGTTCGTCACCCAAGATCAAATAGATGAGTGATAGATAGTCTCCCAGAGGAATACTCATCATCGAATGACCAATATGCTAACTGTTCACACTGGTCAGTTCTAGTCTCGGTGTGTGAGACGTGTGATCTACGTTGGGTTGATTATTAAATTGGGAATGATGCATTCGGTGTTGTGTTTTGGTAGTGGTGATACACAATTGCTGACCAAGCTTCATACATTGGGGTTGTGTACGCACCTTGATAATCGAACAGATTGGTCATGATTTGTCGATCAGTGACGTTGGCAAACTGCCTGATCAGTTATGTTGAATGTGAGGACAGACTCCCATCTTGTTTGAAATTGGTGATCGGTTGGTATCGCAGTTATAAAGCGTCATCAGACGGATTTGAAGTGTTGTTATGATGAGGGTTATTTACACAATTTCCATGCGAACGTCATCTAGGAATACATTTGCACTTTGGTACTTAATTGTTCACTTTTGCTGTGGTGTTTCGTCGACATGTACCAGTAACGTCTAATGTAACAACGACTGCGCACGGTTGGACTTGGCCACAAGATGAGACTCACGTCGTCATGAGGCTCACGGAACATTCACTCATTGTTTCACAGCACACTATTATGAGCACACCCAGGCGATCAATACTGAGACGCGTCTGCTTTCTTTTGAAAATATTGTGACTTTTGATTGCGAGTCATGCCATCCAAATATTTCCGATCCGATCAACCAATACTAACCGTCACCATCCATCTTTTGTTAGGAATTTAAGATGTTTCCTCTGGCTTAGCTTTTTTCGTCAGTTGATTGTGTGTGCGGATACCAGCAGTGTGTCATTAGTCTCGTTTTCATCAGCGTTCAGTTACTGGTGATGACGTAACTATCACTTCCACTATCTAGAGTTCCAATCCGGGAAGCCTTCTTTTCTTTCGATTATTGATAACAGGTTGCATGCCTATGATTCCTGACCGTTAACTGACTCACCATTTTGTCCTAACCTGGCACATCTGGGAAATTGGACACATCCTACCGACATCCACAAGAACTGTTAAAGTGCGCTATATATTTCAAACTAATTCACGTTAAGATGCGGTCAAGAAATTCAGTTAGCTTGAACAACAGGGGATGCAGTTGCGTGCGTCCTTATGCAGCACGCGATCGAGTTTGTTGGTACCTTGTGCTTTCTGCATCCTTCTTCCAAGCCTAAAAAATGCCACTGAAGTTTGCCACTATTTGGTTCTAGCAAGATACGGTTCTATTTCAACAATAGTTTTTCATCTAGCCTTGACCTGTTGGATTGGAAAGGGCGTTTACTAATACGTATCTCGACCACTAGTCCTTCCGGTTCACATTGGATACGGGATGTAAC
>QNGE01003136.1:6702-92672 GCA_008508345.1 Paragonimus westermani
GTTTTTCCAACATTTAGAGGAACATCTCGACACGATGTTGGAACACGGTCAAGGCCAACATTGGGTAGATGGCGGACAGCACGAGCAGCCGGACGAGCCATCGCGCAACGAAATCGGACAAACAGGCGAGGAATGGCAAGCGGAAAACCCTCCGATAGAAGGCACCGGTCACACACGTAAACCGGCCAGAAGTGCACACGATGTGTGCACGGAAACCGGGGGGTGTTGTGGGTTGGAATTATGACTCGTAAACGAGAGAGCGCGCGTTGCATGTGACTGGCGATTCGGACAATAAAGATTGTGCTTTATTGGACGCCTCTTCGCTGCAGTATGAGCATGCAATCTTCAAGTTTCTCAATAGGTATTTTGGAATACTTGCACAGTCGGGTGGTTCTTATAACTCGAGAAATGAATCCTTCCAGTGGTTCTCCAGTTTGCTGATTGATGTGAGAAAAAGTAAACCTGGAAGCGTATATGTTGGTAGCGGCCCCTAGTGTTTTGTCAGTGGCATTTAAGGCCTCCTCCAAGGTGTTTTTGTGGCGCAGAGAATGGATGTCAAATTGTCTCTGCTCTTCAGTTCCCGGATGACTGCGGAGCAGTTTTAGTTTGGTTGACTCCGTCAGGTCCAGTGATGGATTTAACACACTGAGCAGATCCAAGTAATTCGTAAATCTCGTTTCCTACGTAATCCACGAATATTGCGTTGGAAACAGTGTTGGATCCATTCAAAATGTTGCAGGTGCATTTATTGAAGTGAGCATTAAGGGCGGCGCCATATGTTGTATCGTAAATCAGAACGCAAGGCAGGGGTAATGAGCATAAACTGGTATGTATGCATTATGTCCAGCAGGCGTACACAAAGGACCTTAAATCAGTGGACGAGTTAGAATTAAACCAATCACAGTTGCGATGTATCACGCGAGCGTTAGTAGCCAATCCGATACGAGATGAACATTCTGGCCTCGTAAAGGATGTACACACATACGGTACTACAGGATTCGTCGAAGATCCTGACAACGGGGACGGAAACAATTATCTGCTTCACACGTGAGAAGGCATCTCTCTGGTGTCTGACCACTCGAAAGGAGTACAGGATCTCGTAAGTAATCGCAGTGGCTCGACCACGGTGGCGAAATTCGGAAGATGGCTTGAGTAGTGTGAGTAGAGTCTGAGGTAACGTTTAAGTTAAGGTGGATTCGTAGGTTCTGGAACATTTGCAATAGCTTCACTATTTTCCGCGTTGGGGAGAACTCTTTCATCAGATGATATTTCAGTTACACAGAGTACACATTTGTTCATGTTCAAACACAAGTTCAACTTATTGAGACGATTTGGCACAGAATGAAGATTGAAATCATGTTCTTCTTCTTCTTCTTCTTCTTCTTCAGATTTTCCGAAGACGCATATATCATCCATGTACACAATGGAACTCTTGTATGAAAATAAAGACGGAGACGTGGATCTGCCAAGCTGATGGAGCTGAGCCCACTGGTGGAATCTTGTACTGGAATAGACCTTCTATGGTGTGAGAAAAGCAGTCAGAGATCTGGAATTGGCCGAAAGTGGTATGTGAAAGAACACTTTTGTTGTTCAATGTTGAGATGAATTTTGCTCCGGCAAGTTTCATTAACAGTTCGTCTTGACTAGGCAAAATGAATTTTTCAACCACAATTTGTTCGTTAAGTGCCTGAAGATCTGTGCACAATCGAACGCTACCGTATTTTGTGAAAACCGCAACTAATGGATGTACGTAAGCCGAGCATGTTATTGGCTCAGTTATTTCACTTTGTACACATGTGCATCATTGACTGCAGCAGACCGTCATCGCGGGTAGCACTTCTAACCAGCTGTTTGAGTGATCAGGAAGACCTCGCACAGGCAAGCGACACATACCAACACTATTCAGTGGAGCAATCAGTCTTCAGATTTCGTGAACATGTCGCCGCTTGACCATGACGTGGCTTAACTCACTGTTGGTGGTCTCAGTATATCACGCCCAGTGTGGTAAGCACTCAGCTGGCATACAGAGTACGTGACCCAACCATCGCCGACCATGCAACATGATTAGTTGGCCAATCGACCGCGCATCCCGAGCGTTCTGGAATACGCGTCGGTGAACGGCCTTGTTACTCACGCGATTAGTCTGTCTGATGCGGCTTGATTGGTTCAGAAAACGATGGTCAAACACACAACGTTGGTCGACCTCTTCGTCACTTACAGACCATGTTTCCGAACCAGATGACAAAACCGGACGCACAGAGCACTATACACCCTTACTTCCAGCGCTAACCGAAAGTCTTTTCGGCGCCACATATGATGCACGCTAACAATTGCAAATAGTGCCTTTGTTATCCTCGCTGATATCTCATCAGCAATAATACAGGCCGTGAGATAGTACCGCCGAAGTATGTGATAGTGTTCACAGTCTCAGGCGGATTGCCTGCCATACAGAACTTAGGAGTTGGGATGTTCTAGTTTTGAAGAAACACTTCAGGATTGGTAAGTGAACCGGGAAGAGGGAATCGGATACCCACGACGAACACCACAAGGGGTGATGAACACCCGAGATAGTCGTCCATAAGCTTCAACCTTGCTTATAGATTGAGCATAAGGCAATCACAACAGATTCTACATTTACCTGAACCTCTCTTACGGCGAAGGTGATTTCAGAGAACGTTACGAGCACCCGAACCAAAAGCAGACTTTAGCTCCGAAAAGCCTACGACCGTCGGCTGCATATATGAGGGTCGATTTTTCAAGACTAACATGCGAGATAAAAGTGTGATCAAATCACCCACAACTGGGCTGGAACTCTGCCTGTTTTCCACGTGTCTGGCTTTCATTGAGTTTAGTAAGCCAGTGTAGTGTGAAGCCGGTGAATAATCTCGACGCACCCGAATCTACACCGGTGACTCTGTAATTGTCAGAAATCTCGGGCCCATTTTTTGAAAACGGGAATCGCTGTTGCTAAACATCAGTCATGAGGTACATGTTCAGTTTCCCAGCTTTCTTCTACTCACAGATGAGAAGGCTAGTTCCATCTCTTTGAACTGTTCGACCAGGTGGTGCACACGGTCTTTCCGCATGCTTCTGGTCAGATTTGTTTACTTTCTCGACAGTCGTCTTCATGTTCAGAGGCAGAGGAAGCCGAGCGGCGCTTGCTCACGAGATTTATCAGCGTGAAAGAAATCAAGTTCTATCGCAAGTACACAGCTGGCTCGAGGCATACCCCTTCACGGAAAGCTATCACAGTTGCTCCGATATGTTTCCAGTGTTCGTTGGGTTTTCCCACATGACTCGAACTGGGTAGTTTGCCCACCAATGCTTCTTGCTGAGATCTCTTTACTCCCCTTGGTCGAACTGCAGTTAAGTAGGTTACATGTACGAGTGTATGACCTCTGGGTTAATGACTAAACAAAAGGGGCACACACAACAACATGGTCTGAGTCAGAGTAGTTGCCCCAAAATGTACGACAGTCTTTAAAAGATTGGCGCCACCGGTAACCAATTGCTATGTGATCTATTTGCGTCCATAAATGAGAGACACAGGGAGGTTTTCATGTAACACAGTGCCTCTTTCTGTGTTAAAGTGTGGTGCTCGAAATATACAGGCCGTTAGAGAGACACGGCTGCTGTAGTCTTCTGCCATTGTCCGTACGTTGTGTCCGGACACCAAGTATTCCTCCCAGTCAAGCTGGGCATTAAAATCGCCGACTGATATAAGGTCAGAGCGGCTTCTCATTGGGATGCAATCGAGCAAACATTGCTCTGCTCCGGAATTCAATGCGATTCCAACTCCAGCCCGACCACGAGATTCAGCTTCGGCGTCGATATAGGCTCTGAAGGAGAAGCGCTTGGATCGAAAGTTATCGAGAAGTAAGCACAAGCGGATAGCGGTGTTAGAATCGTAGACGCGTCTCTGACATATAAAACACACCAACCTCCAGACCTGAGAGAGTATTTGCCAGAACAGCTTGCTGATTCATTTGTCGAGCAGCGTGGACACTGAAGGCGCCAATGTTTTCCAGTTGTTTTGGCTTCGGAATATACAATACAACACAATGAGCGCACACACTTTTCGTTTGACTGTCCCCTTTAGCATGTCTGATAAAGTTGCATATGGAGGGACCTAAGTCCTAATCGGCATAGTCCTCTGGATCGACGCAGTGTACAAGCCTGACCACCACGTCAAGGTAGCAGAATAGGTGAGGAGACGTTGCTCAGACCTTCCTGCGATTCATAGATCAAGTACTCTGTGGTCTCGATTGTGTGTACTGCCACAATGATGGCATTTTATTCAAGAGTGAGGATGCTCAAGGTCACGTCACATCTACAAAAGGTTTCCGAACGTCTTACCTAACACGATGTAAAGCTAAACCCTATAAACTGAATACTCGAAGTGAAGTCTATAGATTTTCTTAGACATCGAATCGATTGTAATGGTATCCAACATCTACCCGAGGAAATTAAAACCGCCAAGGATTATCCACGGCCACAGTCCCCAAAAGGTCTCCGGAGCATTTTAGGTATTGGTGAGTATCGTTGTCATTTTGTGGTGGATTGTCAGGTCGGAGGTGCGAATTTTCGAACGCTCGGTCGAATACCTCAACGCGGAGAAGGTACGTTCGAAAGCCTGCCGCGATCGAATCAAGAACAACGTGCGCGACCGGATGAGTCGTCGCTCGACTGGATCGGACCTACGGGCGAGGCAGGGCAGGCGAAATACGACAGACGGTCAGATCGGGGGCGTGGTTTTTCCAACATTTAGAGGAACATCTCGACACGATGTTGGAACACGGTCAAGGCCAACATTGGGTAGATGGCGGACAGCACGAGCAGCCGGACGAGCCATCGCGCAACGAAATCGGACAAACAGACGAGGAATGGCAAGCGGAAAACCCTCCGATAGAAGGCACCGGTCACACACGTAAACCGGTTAGAAGTGCACACGACGTGTGCACGGAAACCGGGGGGTGTTGTGGGTTGGAGTTATGACTCATAAACGAGAGAGCGCGCGTTGCATGTGACTGGCGATTTGGACAACAAAGATTGTGCTTTATTGGACGCCTTCTCGCTACAATTTTATTCCACGGTGTTTGGCGCTTTTCAACCCCCCCAAGTACATCTCAAAAGTCAATCCCAAACACTTCTTTCTCTTTTCAAGTTGAAAATCACTCACACTTGATCGCAGCCTTCGCATACGGATAGACTTTCCAGCCAGCATCTTTCGAAGAGAAGCATTCACTTGAGCTCGTCAGTGCTGTATATCCTTGTCGCCGCCGGGATGTGAACTCCGGCCACGCTTTCATGAGGCAACCGTGGTGATCACTGTGCCATTGGCCTCACATTAGGTACGACCGAATTATCAGATCTGAACGCTCAATCACTTTCGCTTTCTCTCTAGGCAAACGCTCCACTATTCGCCGTCAAAAAAGCCTTATCCGAGGTGATCACATTCTCTCATTCAAAGGTGTATGCACGCTGCTGGCCCATTTTGAAGGTCGACGCAGTTCAGTCGACTGTTGGCGGTGTTTTACGACAGCATGTAAATGATTGAATCCAGTATCTGTACATTTTCTCTCCTGAAAACTCCAACCAGCGCACACACGCTACAGTACCTTTGGTCGCGGGTTACAGGCCACTTTTGTTGCCATTAACCACTTCCGAAACTTTCTGGAGAGCTGAAACTTCATAGTTTTTACATATCAAAAACCACTCGTGTTCGTCTTTCACCCCTTGTAGGAGGGAAGTAAGACACTAGATGTCATCTTCCGTTTCACTACTGGAATCTGCTTTATCCATGGCTCCAGCAATTTTGTCGCTGAGGCATTGCCACGCCCGAATATCCAGAGGTTACGTCGACCTACTGGCTTTCGCGAAAACCCTGGCCAACGATCCATAACCCTGCCAACTTCATGTCAATCCCTCTCTGAAACTACGCGATCTGCCTTTGTCTCAGTCAGACTATGAATTACGTGTGATAAGTCCACCGGTAAATCTCGACCGCTCGTTTCTTACACACACCGGTTTAACATTTGGGCGGCTACCATTCTGTACCACATCCCGTCATACGTGCTTCAGCGAAGCTTGTCATCGAACGTCACATTTGGCTAGACATTCGTAAGCATGTTTGTAACTGGGTTAAACACTATGCGAAATGTCAGCTTAGTATAGTACACTACGACTGGAACGTACCTAACCCGACGGGAACTTCAGAAAATCTAACTCGGTATCGTTGACCCCCTTCCTCTTTTCAACGGCTATACAAATCTTCTGAGGTGTGTAAACCGATTCACGAGATGGCCCATTGCTGTTCCTTTGAATAACACGTTGATAGAAGCCACTGCATGCTGTTTTGTCCAATCGATGAGTTGGGATTTTGGCGTTTCAGTCATGGTCACTACTGACCGTGGATCTCACTTTACGTCGGCTCTTTTCCGTGATCCGAATCGTGTCTTTGGATACTAACTCATAACAACGACTGCGTATCATGCATCGTCGAACAGCGTAGTTGAGTTTCCACTGTCAGTTAAAATCGTCTCTAGTAACAGTATATGCAGGTGGCAAACGATCTGATCGCCTACTAACTGTTCTAGGCCTGCAAACGACTGTAAGGAAGGAAGTTGTATGCACCCCAGCAGAATTCGTTTATGATTGCACTTTACGTCTTCCGGAAGAATATATCTATGATTTCTTGGCATTTATGAGTCTTGATGCGACGTACGTCAGGCGTCTAAAGAACCAAATGCGGCACATTCAACTCTCACCTCTATGGAGAACATTGCGCTGCGAGCAAATTCACAACGATCTGCCCACTTATATTTTTATTAGCGTTTGTTGGCTTAGGGTGCCTCTGCAGCCTCCGTACAACGTTCATTTTAGAGTGCTTGATTGCAAACAAACATTTTGTTGCTGACAGCGATGGAATACGTCACTCAGTAAGCACTGTCAGATTGTAGGTTGCTTACGTCTTCGTCAAGTAGGTCGGACACACGTAAAGATGTTTCCAGCCAGTGTACTCTAAACCTATCTACCGACTCGCAGAACTCATGCAAACTGTCCAACTAATTTTTGACGTCAATGACCATTCCCCCAACTTCTATCTCTCAATTCTATTAAAGCACACCATACCCGTTCTGGCCGAACTATAAGATGACCAATGATTAACAGAGATGATCATTATTGACTTATTGCCCGCGTCCTGGGATATCTAGTGTTTTCCCTACTCTAACGCCCTAAGGAGGAGTTACGTACAATCCGTCAATTGTAGTCTCTTAATACACTATTTTCATGCCCGTTGTGTATACTGGGCATATGCACTAAATGCCAGTTGTTTGGATCAATAAACCGCTTCGTCATCACACGTCTTGCTTTGTCTTCACGTCGTCTTTGTTATCGTAAACAAACTATGACAACATCCACTTTAAAACCTTGGATAAACGGGATTCACTGAGATTTTTGTCATTCAAAAAGGAACTTTCTCAACCTACGTCAGATCTAGTGCAGTGGAATCTCCTAGGAACAATTGCCGCGAGTCACTGCCTATAGCTTTGTAACATTGTTTATTCATGTCTTCGTTCCAGCACAGATCCAACAATTCGATGACAGTTGCGCAATACTGGATGTCACCGTTGATACGACAACTGAGAAAGTCGGTTAACGTTTGCATACGTCTAGCAAACTGCAGGATGAACCACTTATAATAAACCATTCTGTACGAACGGTGAATGGCGGCAAATGTTGTAGGACGAAGCAAGCGAAGAATTGCTTATATCTTACTGATCAACGGATGCCGTGCTGTGGTGTTCTAAGAAATCTGCTGCACGTTGAATAAAAATACACTTCTTATAATCAACGATCATGCTGAGAGTTAACTTGTCGAGGATCACTCGCAGATGACTCTGATGCTCTTTCTCACGGACACCTGCGACTAGTAAGTCGTCAAAGTAGGGGTAGACGAAATTTAGACCTCGAATGACGGCGTCGATGAAACGCTGAAACGTCTGAGCAGCGTTTCATAAACCAACTGCCACAGAAATTTGAATGTACCGAATGGCGCTATGACGGATACCTGCATCGGCAACCGAGACTTCATGGTAGACGCACAACAGGTCGGCTTTTGAGAACACATAGGCGCCACGAACGCTGGTCGTGATGCCTTGAATACATAGAATCGGTATCTATCAGGTAGTGAGGCGTTACCAAGTGAACGACACTCTCCGCATGAGCGCCAATCTTCTGACCATTCAGGCATCATGTCAGAGTGTTCAAGTCCAAGGCGTCTTGTAGGATGGATGACGTCGGGGCCTAGCATGTCACCAAACCGGGCGAGTGCTATTTTAAATTCATCTGCTGTCAATCTACGAGCCTTGGCGAACATCGTTGGACCAGCCGTAACTGTGATTCCGCATAGAACGTTTGGTAATAAGCAGCGTTGTAAACTGGCGTAAGAGTAAAAAAATGTATAGAGTGAAAATTAATACGAATTTAATTTCTCAACAGTTCGGTTCACTGAAGTGATTGAAACAAGTCAGAGTCCACCGTGACGGTAAGCTTTGTGGTTTGGACGACCAGAAGACGCCTTGTGGTTTACTAGAATGTAGAAGTGCTGGTAAAGATCGACGACAATTACCGCTATTTGGACTTCATCGACGATCCGGCGGAAAATTTTGCACTCTAAGTTGGGTGGAGATTCTATGTGATCGAACCGCCCAAAAATCATGCATCTTGTGAGATCACGATGATCTCAGCATCACAATCGATAGGATTGTGGATTCCAGATTCTTTTAGAAAGGAGAGAAGATAAGTTGGAGAAAGTAAGTTGATAGGCGTTTGAATCCAGTTACCTATTTCACCGACAACCGAAACTGCAAGGCCATCAGCATTGTCGGATGTGCTTGTTAAATTGCCGGTGACGGGCCTCATTGAATGCATAAACGGTCTTCAACACTGGACGGACCACCCACCTTTTATAATGCTCGGAATTGGGTCGATTTTTGAGTACAATGTCTGTACAACTGCAGAACTAGTTCGCGGTACGACACTTCGTCTCTCCATACCAGTCAAGTGCCGACCAAAATGAAATTGATGCATCAACTGAAGTCATCTATGAGGAGAATTCGGACTCAGTCTACCAAGTTAAATACTGGACTGGAACTGAAGTACCTGAGTCTGGACTTTTGTGATTAGGCTTTATTCTGTGGTGATGCTGCGAAATCCACGGATACTGGACCATTTTGTATTGTTAAGCGTCTTCTCAAAATTTTGTTATTGATCGAAGTGGGTCTGACGACAATGCAAGTGTTGACTTTAAAATTTGCTCGCGGTGAGGCACACGAAGAACCTACCGACTCTTTTATGACCGATCGATCCACCATCTTGTAACTCACACATCACGTAGCCTATACGTACCAAACAGCTATGTTCTCTCAGCGCATGTTGAAAACCCTTGATCTTCCTTGCACCACCTCAGGCCAAACTGCCAACTATTTTCGGAGAGTACAGCGTTTGACGCTTTCTCGTCCCACCGCACGTTCCCACTCTTCTAATCCTTCAAGAGGTAATCTGTGGCATTGAACATAACATATTTCGATTTATTTTTATGTGTAATCCACATTAACCGCTCTGTAGAAAATACATACAGCTAGCTTAACTTAAGTCAGCCTAACAACACACTTTCAGTCTGGTCGATTGCTAACCTGCTAACTTCATTCGGATCGAAAATACCAACAGTGGAAGCCGCATACCACAGGAAAGGATTCCGGACGACCACTGGACACCTCGGCAACTTTACTTGGTCAACTACTTTTGTACTTGTTCTTCTACTTCGGGTTGGTCTACTATAAAACCTGTAAGCAGTAAATTAACCTGGTGTGACATCAAACCGTGTACGGTGTATGAGCTATTTTTATGGTTTGGTGCATGTTCATTTCTATTTTGAACCGCAAATCTTTTCCGCTATTACGTCTTTTTCCTTCGCGGATTTTCATCTGTCGAATTGGGGTAGTATTTTTTATCCGCATCACACGAAATTATGTGGAACTAATGAAACTCAAAAAGTGGAACTCCAAAATTGAGTATACAGCGTGTGAAATTAGCCATCTCAATTTCCTTTTGTACATCTGTGTACACCCGTGCGTTACCGTGACCCGGGCTTTTGTTCGAAAACACGATTTTTAAGATTGGCGATTGTTGTGACAATAAGTGGCAGCAGTCTCCGCACACCGCTTTTGCGGCTTCGCAATTTTTGCTGTAGTGCTGACTCACAGGGTAATTGCACTACGAAATAATCTAGCTGCGCGCAATACTGACATTCCAACATTCAATTTTGCCTCCTACGTAGTGTGTGCAAATGTATTCTTAAACGTCCTTCACTTTCAACTTCCTGAATCTGTCTTTTTTATGCGGTGATCATTACGATCAAATGGAGTAGTTTATTTTATTCAGTCCATAAGCACTTTGCTCTATTTGTACATGTACACTTACGTCTATTTACCTTCGACAAAGTTTTCTACTGTTATCACGTATTTAACTACTTAACGTTTGGTTGATTAGACAGTACCACTGAAGATTAGATGATTTTCGGCCTGTCTGAGACAGCAGCAGTCCTATAAAGCTTTGCGAACATCTCTTTCGTGTAACTTTTACTGGGCGGCGCGTAAGCGGCGGAGCTTTTTTTTATACTTTTATTGACGTTCCTTAAAGCGAAGACGTCTCACAGTATCTTGCGCTGATACGTGAAGATGCCGATCAAAAATGCTCGTGGCTGCATACCTGCAGGAATATGTTGAACTTGATTGTAATTGGTGTAGTAAAGCGCTGGATATTTTCAGATACCCGTACACTTTTGAGGGGTTATTGAACTATCTAATACAGGTATACCTGGACGAGTTTGTCAGCCAAATACCAACACCTTCAACAGAAGATACCAAATCTCGCCGCATATACCGGCACCAGGCTACCTAAATGAACAGAACGGAACGCCAGTTGCTCAAACATGTAGCCAGGCGTACTCTAACTCGGAGGGAAAAGAAGATGAAACAGGCTAAGACGAATGGTGTTACACAACCAGTGCAATCCAACTGGTCAGCATTTCCCGCTGCTCGCCGCTTTCTGAAACCTGGACATCGGTTCCTCTCTTAAAAAATCACTTGTGTAACAGACACTCGAGGATTTCTTCTGTTTGCTGAATATGTTGTTATCGACCGATAGTGGTCACCATTTGCCAACAGAAAAATATGGTCGTCTGTTTGAAGCTCTCATGACACTTGGTTATTTATGTCGTCTATCTGTCGTTTTGTGTCCTTTTTTCACTAAGACCAACCCTGCAGCATGCACGTAATGGTATGCAGCAAAAATCGACGAACGGTGTACTCCGCCATTGTTATTCCTTGCGGAAATGCTATTTTCTAAGATAAAGTCACAATTTCTGTGAGTATACCTCTGAAAAAATCGCATAATAACGATAGTGTCATATAAATCCGTTACTTTTCATGGACGCAACAAAAAAGGGACAGAACGGTAAACATTTAGTGTGGGTTATGTGGTGACATTTTCGGACCTGTGCTTTACAGCCGAAAGCGAACAGCGATGTTTACCTACAAACGTCACAGAATGTATTAACACCTTATTTAAATGGACCCTCATCGTCGAGGTCTTTCTCCTTACAAGGTGGTTCGCAGCTAGGTGGCAGTGTTTGCGTCACCAATGGATAGGACGAGGTAAAATCCAACTGATGGGATGGACTGGAAGGACGTTATTTGTGGCTTCCAAAATTTCTTGAATTGAGTCCAATGGACTTTTATTTATGGGAACTCTTAAAGCAGAAAGCATGCGACCCGGAGATGAGTTAAAAATGAATGTTAAGGAGGTTTGCCGAATCATGTCTAACTCAACGCCTCAAGCGGTGCGGAAGAGTCGCCGTAAAAATATCAGTGCGTGCTGAGCTTGAGGAGGGTGTTATCGAGTATATTTAGTAAACAAAAATCGCAGTACACATCATTATGGTTCTCTTCAGAGTCATAGAAAATTGATTTTCGTTTCCTGGTGTTCTCGTTCATTGGTAGTTAAAATTGGTAGACAGTCGCCCTTAAGGAGATCCAATGCTTTCACGTCTTCCATATTTTATTATTCCGTGTGTAGCCGTCGTTCTCAGTTCACTTTAAATATCTGCCAATTTTGTGACGGGCTCACTTAGCCTTCTTTAACGCGTATGCACCGCTAATGTGCGTCTCCATGATGAGGGTCGTTGGAATTAGTAGCTTGACCAACACTACAAAAAGACTTGTCGATGAGAATACACAGATTATTTTGAACCAACTGGTGGTGTGTTGGGTTCACCCTTGACTGATGAGTTGGGTAACATCGGCCCAGTCACATCATCAGATGAGATCAAGATGTACATAGCTCTCTCATTAAGTACGAAGATGGGTAACGTGATCCTTACACAGGACAACCGCAAATGCAGTAAGGGGTATCTGCACCCTGGTTGTTCGAGCAGCCCAACTGTTTGACACACTACGTCACCTGCCAATTTTGTGCGAGCTCCGCCAAACTGGGGGCAAATGCAGAACTCATCCGGGAAATATAAACAAAGCCTAATTTGGTTACTATCTATTATGCAAGACAACTAGATTAATTTTATTAACTCAGGGTAAGTAAACAGCAATTCGGTCATCTCAGCTATCATGGTAATGTTGCGTTACGATTGTACAGTTCACCAAACTTGCTGCGTGTGCGACATCGACCTTGTGTGAGCCTTAGTCTGGTTTTACTTGTTCTCATCTACAGGCAAGCTTTGACGGCTATGTGGGGGTCCAGCTCAACTGTTTTCCTTTTGGGGCCATAACTCTGACCGCGGTAGGAAGCATACGACCGGGATACCAGTGTCTACATACCTGTTCGACCCAAACTAATGAACATGAGCTCCCGCACAGAGATTAGTGGTTATGGTAAGCACCGCTCAATTAAATACGCTGTACAGAATGTTGAAGACGCTGTGGAATGCTTTTCACTGTTTCCAAAGGAAAATTTGTATTAGGATGAGGTGAGCCATTGGGAGACTGGCCACCAGCAAAAGGTCGGAAGCGTGCACCCTCACTAAGGACAGAAAATAAATCTTATCTGGAGAAGCAGCGAAAGTGATGCCAGCAACTGAAGTACAGAAGACAGAAATGTTGCGTAAAGTATCCAATGCGATATTCGGATACCCACCGGGTTGTTTTCACCGACTAAATGAGCGAGACGAAACAAGAAAGTTGTCTATGAACAAGGTTACGTGCAGTGAACAGCTTTTAACGTCGAGTGCTTCCCGTAAGTTTTAGAAATGTGAGACGAGTTCTTAACGTGTATGAGTGGAATCGCGGTTGCGAATATGTTCATTTGAGAAATGGATTAATTGGACACGAAAATAGTGACCACAATGACAGCGAGAACAACGCAATCGAAAAGAAAAACTGATGAAACAGAAACCTCACTGTATAAAAGTCCAGAATAAACGACAGTGACTGCACGACATCCGTTTATGGATACAACACGTGAAGATGAGAAAACATGTTCCGAGTATTTCTTTATGAATAAGGAAGAGCTTGAGGAACTTTCAGCTATGAAAGCTGAAACTGCGAACAACAGTACAATCTATTTTCTACGTTGGTACCGATCGCAAAAGTTCTTAATGCAAGCCCCAACTGATAGGATGTCATTTCTGTTGCTTGAAACGGGGTTAAAGCTTAAATGGTACGTTTGACAGATATGCGAATGTGTAGATTATATTGACAAGTACAATTCTTAAGGAAAATACTGCACATGGAAAGTCAATGACGCAACTACACAGTGAATAAAAATTTGACGACCGGAAATAAAATTGAAAGAGCATGAGCTAACTCGCTTTTGGCTCTTGACTGAAAAAAAGCCGGCTGTGCTGCGATGATTGTGCCACCTGTTGTGACCCAAGACTGTGGACCTCAGGAGATTCCGATCTGGCTCTGAACTGACCCGAAGCTGTTTCCACTACAGGGTTAGGATTTTCATGATCGTTAGCTGATCTCTGCGAATGCTTTTTTATCGTTAATTGCATGCTTGCATGAATCAGTGTCGCCATCACACTGTCTAGATTGTCCATTACGCCACGCTGTAACCATTTGGGAATAGTTACTCGGGCCTTGCGGAACCCGATATTTTCCAAAAGACGGTCAAACGCGGGTACTCCAATATTGGATGCTAAGAGCCAGCGACACATAGGACTCAGTGACCAGTGTACAATTTCGTAGATGCGGGCGTCTTGGACCATGGGCGAACTCGTTGTGGCCAGTTCACGCAAACGGGTGGTTAGGTTGTCACTCATCGTACCAGTGCTGGAAACCGGACCGGAGTCAATCAAGCCAGTAAACTGAGACGAACATGACGGAGCCGCAGTTAACACTAAAACAAAAAAGGATAACTAGTAGCGGAGATGATTTCCCATGTGTTAAAACGGGGCACGGCAGCCCGCGTAAATGTGTGTGCGCACATAACTTTAATGTAAAAAGTTTTGAACTGGCGTTCACAAAGTCGACACATTTGATGGTGAACGGAAAAGTTCGTTGTATCGTTGTTAACGGAAACAAGTGTACGTCTCTAGTTCTCGATCCATGAAAAACAAACACATGCGCACAAAAAAACGCCAATACTTACATTCATAATCGTGTAACCGCTCGTTCAAATAGGAATTGATTAATGAAGGCAACCACGGTACATCAATCAGTCCTAGTTGAACAAAGCCGTGGAAATCCGTTTGAAAACTAATTTTTACTGTTGGTGCGAAACCAGGTACCGCTTCACCAGGCGTTAGAGTTACGGTCGTTCCCGAACTGTGAACAACGTGATTACCCGAGTCTCCCTGAGGCAAGGAAGAGAGAACGGTTTTGCGTCCGTATATCCACGAGCGAGCCCCGCTTGTCACTGCTGTCGAGCTGGAGCTCGCAGACTCTGCAGAATGTTTCGGCAATACTGATGATAGACTGCAGAGTGTGGGTTGAGCCATGGTCTGCCTCTGATCCGTGGTGATTCTCAAAGATATGGAGGGGAGAATGAACAGTATTTCACCTTCGACAGGTGGTTTAAGAGGATGTGGTCTGGGCAGTGCAGAGAGTTGAGCAGTTATAGGATGGAGGTTGTGTCTCAGAGTATTAGACATAGAAGCGGCCACGGAAGATGACGAATGCTCTCTCTTTGAATTGTTGATAGAAGGATTTCTTAGAGACTGGCCGAGAGAATATGTTGAAACAGAGGTCGTGTCGGACGGACTAGTTTCACGAACGACCCCAAACGTGTGCGTTTGATCATCGATTACTGTGGCGACACCAGCAGCAGAATCAGGAAACTGAATTGGGAACTGAGCCACTGGGACAAAATAAATATGTAGAACATCATAGATAGGCTTGGACTCGTTTCTGAATACCATTAAAACTCAACTAGAACATACCTGACATAACCTCAATTATATTTCTAACGAAAGTATGGTGGCATAAGTAGTATGTGTTTGTTGACTTGCCACAAACATACGACCGGGATCGTGATTCCTACTACTAAAAGGTGAACCTCGATCACATGTCCCCACTATGTGAACGGCAGATGCTCAAGTCAGAAGATAATAGGTCATCTGCAAATTACTTCTGCTATTCATATCCAACTCAACGAAGCTCCATAAGTTCCTTCTGATGTCTTTTGTCGTCCGTACTGATTGGTGCACAGGACCGAATCCAAGACAAATAGAGAAAGTAAGGTGAAACTGATTTATTGCCTCTAATCAAGAAATTGGAAACAATAAGACACAATCAAACCATGCTAACACGCACCGTGGAACGCAGCATTCTAACCAAGTCAATCACTGCGTCATATTCTCAGTAACCAATGAATTACACAATACTCTGTTTTGATAGATACCAAAGAACATCAACAAGGAGGAATAATGAATACACTTACGTTGAACAACAGCCAGTATACTCTCCGGATCGTTAGCACGCACGAAATTAAGCACTAACGAGAAAAGACGAAAGATGACGAGAAAAGACAGGCAGGTGAGTCAGCCCATGTATTTTACACATTAGGTTTCTATCAAAAATGGAGCAATGAGTGTGAAATTTGAGGAAAAATAACAGTGTCGTTTGACGTACCCCTTGCAAAAACGATTCGCTTAGACTGTGCAGTTAACACAATCGACAATGTGACGAGCCTATACTGTTCATCAAGAACAAGCAAATGGCTGGCTGTTAGAAATCGCTTAATATGACCACTCACATTGAAAAGCTAAACATTTATAAACGAGGAGCCAACACATCACATACAGGTCAGCTGAGATGGGTGGGGGAGTCTGGGCTCATGTTCACAATTTAATGAAGAGAGAAAAGATAGAACGATGCGCAGGCTTTTGTGAGATAACCGTGATAATGCAATAGTTCCGGTTTTTGATTGCAACTACTTGCAAAAAGCCTATTTGCTGCCCCTTCTCGTATGGCCAGTAACTCTGAAGACATCGAGAACATGCACCGTGACTAACTTGTTTTGTAATGGCAGATTTGATGATGAAATAAGCGGTGCAAAGCGTTACATCTAGACCGAGGTGTAGCTCAGTTCAGTTCGTTAACCGAGGATTTGTACAGCTACACTTTGAAGTAAATACAGACAGCTCGGACTGGGCAAAACAAAAAAAGTGTATTCTATAAGGTGCCGACAGAAGATATTCACACAGTGATATAAACGAACATAACTGATTGGTAGCGCAACTAGATGGAGGCCAACAGTTTTATTATGGTGAGTTGATTCGCTGGGTACTGTTTAGACCAATAATCGATGTCTCAATACTACACGCAAACACTTATCCGCTCGGGCTGCCGTTCACACTGACAGATGATTAAAGAAGGAAAAATACACAGGGGTGTGTCGACGACCTCATGCCAGAAATTGAGATAATCAAGAACAAAGTATTTTCGACATCACAGGCGGTGTCTAAAAACCTTACTGAGCGAAACAGGATCGGCTTAATTAACACCAACAATCCACGAGTGCCCATTTGTTTTAACAAACACCGCTTGAAGCAGACGGTCACTAATCAGGAAAATCAGATATTCCAATCACTGTAACCGGTGAAAACTAAACAGCCTCGTGATGGGTTCATTTACACTTTTGTTCCTAGAGGCCTTAAACTTGATCCAATATTAGTAGTTTGATTGTTTTATCGTGAGTATACAAGACTGAGAAGGCAGCGATAATCAAATACTGAAGGTCATGGTCCTTCGCACGTCGTATGTCATGCAGATCGAAAGCGCATTGGAAAACAACGAAGTGCCGTTTGACTTCGACAAAACCGCATGAACCAAGCAGAAAGGAACACAAAACGATGGGTGTAAATTACTTATTTTTCGACAGTTTGGTGATACCACACCTAAACCGTTGTCCTATAAAAGATAGATGACAACCAATGATGTTCGAGTAGCAGGAAAAAAATTCAGGTCCAGATAAGTACATGTATGTTCCGACAGCAAAAAGGTTATGTATATTTGTGTAATGTATCACAACGTCTGTGCATACCTGTGTTATCTGCCCCGCGGAATGTGAATTCCATCCATTCAGCTATCGTCAATGTGGGTGGGTTACGAGTGTTAGGTTGACTTCCTCGACGCACACGCAACACGTAGGCCATTTGAGGTCGAAACTCTGGTTGCGAGCCAAGGTCAAAGCTGAGTACTTGACGCACATTGATCCAACCATCAGATTCACTAGGGTCAGACGAAATCAACGAAGAATCGTGCGCCTCACGCTGGGCCTCTGTTTCGAAACTGAAAAATAAAAAGCGAGAAAGAGCATTCACCCAACAGTTCAAGTCCAATGAAAGCAGCATACAGGTGTTAAACATGAAGAATCTTTGAAAATAGGAGATGTAGCAAACAACTTAAGCAAACCATAAAGACAATGTACGAACAACTAAGTCTCGTACTGGATACGCATTATTAGGGGGAATGAAGGACTTTAGGCTAATATGTACAGTGTATATGTATATGGGCTCACCATGCAGTCGGATATTGTATATTAAACACAGCCCAATCGGGAGCCGAACGAAAACTACCGGCAAAACAAGCGATACCCAGTGAACGGCCGGTTAACTGTAGCGAACCACCCAGCACCGGAAAAAGCTGACCATCCATATCTGAAAGCGGATTCGACAGGGGTTGAAAATTAGGATTCACGGTCAGTTGTTCACGCACATAGACGTTATACGATTCGCACAACAAATGCTGCCAGTGGCGCTGGAGCAGCTTGTCAATGATTGTTCTCTCGACAACTGCGTTTTGCGATCGAGCACAGCCAGACTCCGCTGAGACCATTGGTCGGAATACACTGGAGTTTCGTGAGGCAAGTAGGCCGAAAGAGCCGGTTTGTCCGATCAAAGACATTCGACCTTCACGAACTTGTTCCTCAAAATAGTCCCGTACTTTGCGAATTGAACGAATAAGATCCGGAGTTGTGGTGCGCACAACTGCAGTCTGAGAAGAGTGGAAAGGCAGATCAATTTGCAATCTAATTCATGTGAAAGAATATACGACACGATAAAAAACGATGTGGAAGTGTAAATGAATTGTACAGTATTGAATTGAAAGAAATATATCAACATCAACAAGGATATTGACAAACAGATTAGGAATAACACAACGTCACGAGCAAGTTGTAATACCCTACGTTTCAACCACCTTGGGTGGCCTCCCTCAGGAGTGTTGTAGTCGAGATCCAATTTCGATTACAACTCTGAGGAAGGCCACTCGAGGTGGTTGAAACGTAGAGTACTACAACTTGCTCGTGACATTGTGTTATTCTCCATCTGTTTATCAATAACATGTTAAACACGACGCCCAAACTGCTCAACTTCATTAGTACTAAATTTGGTGCGGATATCCTATCAACAACGATAAGCTAATGGCCAATGCGGACGCTTGACCGCCCAAAAGCCACCGAAAGAAAACAGAAAAAACAAAGTTTAAGGATAACGGATAAAATCTACTTTATGTCATTGAGTCCGTCTAGCCATCATCTCTCCTAAAGGGTCAAGTCAAAGACTAGGCAAGACGCGAGGTCCCAGCTCGAGAGAGAAGAATGTATTGACGCTAGAGTTACTTATCACCAAAAGATAATGACGTCAATAAAAAGCATGCATGTATAACAGGGAATTAGCAGTGTGACATATATAAACGAATAATGAGCTAGATAACCAAATGTTTGAACTTATCAAAATCCTGCTGGTTCTGTACACTGAATTTCCTTAACTTACCAGCGGCTAGTTTCAATTTGTTTTGTCGAATCATCGAGGGGACAACTTGCATCTTAGAGTGAGATAAATTATGACTGTGTGATGGAAATCTCGATTCACCGATTATCCAAACCCCGACACAACAGAAGATCTGACAGACGGCCAATCCAAATATCGCGTTAATGATGCAACATCAGGATTGGACGAACGGTCTTAGTGTTGTGCCTTCCGTTATTCGTCAATTCATCTGTTCCGTATTCCACCAATTAACATACAGTTTATGGTGTTGCATGTGCTAATGAGATCAGCCAATGACAGACTGTGCTTTCTCTAATACTGTTGTAAATCAATAAATTCAGTGTCTCAATCCATGAATAACAATTGCTTACTGCTGCCAGTACCAGGTCTTCACCTTATTACTTGCGTGGGAGGTTTCAATTCAAGTACGACTTCTAGGGCTATTCGAAGTCCCTAATTCTGAGCATCACAGACTGACCAAAGTTTTGTGCCGCCGTCACTTGAGTCTGTAAATGGAAACCGCTGTCCTTCTAGTCCAGCAGGACAGTTGACATGGTCCAACGGAACTTTATCTGGCGGTAAACGGATTCGGGATTAGCAACATTACCCTCGACAGTCTCTCCGGTTGCACTTCCTACAAGTAGTTTGCAAAGGCAAACAAACGCCACAATGAATCACTAGATCAGCATTCTAAATACAACTGATTCAGCTAAATCGACGGAGACCAAAGAACATGTGTTTTTACCGGACGCTCGCTATCTTTTTCCAGACTAATAAAATGGATTCGAGAGCATTGTCACCAAGACCATGACAGGCTTACCTGAGCTTGATCCCAATTGATCTCTCCAACGACGCGAATATAGACCGGAGGGGCGCCTACCTCAGATTCCAGAATCTGCGGTTCGATTGGGGTATAGGAGCATCCACCAGTTGTGCTGGCGTTGGTCAATGAACTTCGTGCCAACTGTGTCGAGGTCAAAACTATAGCAGTTTGTGAGCGCTCAAAAATGAACCGAGCGGTGTCTTTCAACTTCCATTCATCACGTAATCGTAGAGTGAGCGAGCTGACACGCATTAGGAGAATGTTTGTACTCATATATTCAATGCGGAGCTGGAAGCCACCAATGCGAGAGTCGAGGCTGTGAAGCGGATCACGAGTCGGGTCTTCATCTAGACACACTGTAAGAACATACGGATATGAAAGAAAAAGATGAGGTCTTAGTAAGAAACAGTCTAAACATAAAAGCTTTCAAAGAAATCAATGCAAAATGCTGCCACAGGCAAACTGAAAGGAAAAGTGCGGTGTAAAGTAAAGCGACTCACAATCATTCAAAGTCTCAAGAGAGCAATTCATTCAGTCATAGCAACTAAGGGCGTGACTGGGAAGCACTGTGGTTCGGGACACCGCTCACCCCAACAGTAACGTGGGACAACCCGAAACAAAGTGCCTGACAAAAAGGAGAAGAATGTGTAATACTTGGCTAAGCACAAGAAGCAGAAATTGCATGAATGCAAGCAAGTTACTGACTGGGGCACATCGCCGTCTCGGATATCGCTTTTAACCAGCGGTTTATTTTATCATGAGGACCCCAGTCAGGAAGTTGATATTTATCGCACACTTTAATCAACAGGACTGTCAGGGCCTTCAGATGTCGTGGGCACATCGTCGCTTGACCACCATGCAATCATATGCAGTGCATATAACACTCAGATAGAATGCACAAAACGTGGCCTACCTATCACAGACAGTGTGACAATGAGTTGACCAATTGACGGTACATATGTGTGTGAAATACTCTGGTGTACACGTACGTGCGCGTATGTACAGAATATCCTATTCTGAAACAAAAATTGTAACAGAAAAATTATATATATATATATATTCGTTCGTTTGAGGCAACTTAGTGTCGTGAAGAAACTCGAAACCAATCACATTCGATTCACTAAGCGCACCTTCCATGCTACAACTGAAAAGGAAGAGGGAGATCGGATCTTCCTGGCGATTTTCACATTCAAGGTAATTCAAGGTTTTAATGGTATAAGAAGCAATCAACTTTACAATTACCACAGGATGGAAGTATGTAATGTGCGTACAATGAAAAACGAAAATGTGTCTGTGAGTTTTTTTTTATACAGAAGTTAAGCACTGTGTGGGGGGTTGATTTTTGGTTGTGTAGATAAAAATGAGTCCAGATTAGTTTTGAAAATATTTAAGTTGGGTGAGTGAGCGACATTTTGGGGTAGAGAATTTCAGGCGAAACACACGCGGACTGCAAAGAAATACCTCCGGCTGTTTCCTCGCGAGTGCGGTACTGCTAGCAAATAATCGTGAGTCCTGCTAATTCGCGGTTCTCGCCGGACAAACAGTTTTTGGAGCGGGTGGTTCGGTGTGTGTAATATGTTGTATGTAAGGATCAAATCGCCTCTGATGCGGCGATAGCAGAAGTCAAACAACTTAAGACTTTCAATCCTCTCCTCATATGGTTTGCTCTGGAGTCCAGTCACCAACTTGGTAGCTCGGTGGTATATTCGCTGTAGCAGAACTATATCCTTTTGAAGCCATGGTGACCAGACTTGGACAGCATATTCCATCGTTGGTCTGATATACGTGTTGAGTATACTGGGCAGCGTCTGTCTTGTGAATCTACCGAAGATCCGTTTCAACAGTGCCAGGATTTTTGAAGTCCGCTTGTAGACAGCAGTACACTGTAATGAAGTCTTCAAGCTGCTACTAATCCAAACACCCAAGTCCTTTTCGTCAGTGGTCCATGCAAGACGATGCGGACCCAGTGTGTAGGTGAATTCAACACATTTTCCTATGTTGAGCATTTTGCATTTTTGAAAATTGAAGGGTAATTTGTTTCTCAATGACCAATCATATAGTGCGTTGAGGTCCTCCTGCAAAAGTACACAGTCTTCGGAGGTGTGTATACTCGCCCATAACTTGATATCATCTGCAAATAAGATAATTTTACATCGAACAAGGTTTGGTATGTCGTTAGCGTAGATTAGAAAGAGGGTTGGCCCAAGAACCGATCCTTGAGGTACTCCACTTGTGACCGCAACTGGCTTCGATAAAGCACCGTCGACTCTGACTTGAATAACACGGTCCATCAGGTAGTTCTCTAACCAAGCCAATAGTTTACCCGTGACACCGTGTTGTTTTAGCTTCTGTAAAAGTATGCTATGGTTAACACGGTCGAAGGCTTTGGACATATCCAGGTAGCAAGCATGGATGGGATTGCCGTTGTCTATAGCCAGCGTCCAGTCATCGAGAGTTAGGAGGAGGTTAGAGAGGCAGGAGTGACTCTTTCTGAAACCATGTTGTGCAATAGAGAGTATGTTATTTCCTTCAAGATGTTTGGTAAGCTTATTCGCCACTAGTCGTTCAAGCACTTTGGAGATCACTGGTAATAGTGTAACAGGTCTGTAGTTGGACACATCTGAGCGATCCCCTCCTTTGAAAATTGGAGTGATTGTGCCACACTTCCAGTCCATGGGGACCATACTGCAGTTTAGTGACAGATTAAACAGATCTGTGAGAGATGTATACAAGGAGCGAGCACATTGCTTAAGAATGAGCGGCGTTATTTCGTCAGCTCCAGGGGATTTTTTCGTATTCAAACCGAGGAGTATGAGAAGTACACTCTCCGCGTTCACAGTCATGTCTTGAAGTGTGTCGGTGGGTGAAAGAAGCGGATGCAGACTAAGAGTTACACATTCTTTGGGACAAAAGACTGTGGAATAAAAGTTTGCCAGTTCTTCAGCAGCTGCGGATGCAGTGGCAGTTGTACCTTCAGAAGTTTGTAACGGTGAAACTCCAGGTTTTACTTTTGACTGATTGTTAACAATTTGGTAAAGGAGCTTTGGGTTTTGTTCCATTTTCCTTATTATTTGTGTTTGGTGTTCCTGTTTATCTTCTTTGACGAGTTTGGTGACTTTATTTCTTAGTAGTCGATATTTTTCCCAAGATTCTGGTGTGACGTGCCGTTGATGGTCTCCCCATGCAGCATTTCGTACCGCTATCCATTTCCGTGTTCGGCTCCTTACTTGGAATTGAAAACCTTTTCTTGGTTTCTTCGGGACATAGTATGAATGCAATTCTATTTCATTCCGAAGTCTCCCTATCAGTCTAGACCAATGCTGATGCACGTCGCTACTTTCCGGACTCCAGTCTGTAATGTTATGAAGGGCATTTGATAGTTTTACGAAATCTACCTTTCTTATCGTTTTGTGTGCGTCGCTCGACCTTTCCGCGTTGCACACATAATCGAAAACAAGTACCAGATGGTCGCTTAATCCCAGTGGAGTTTCGTAGATCATGTCTTCAACCACATTTTCTTCACCTGTTAGTACGAGATCCAGGATGGAGGGCGTATCTGTTCCTCTAAAACGAGTGTTGTTCGAGACATGGTTATAAAGGGGTAGATCGTGCATCAGTTCTTGGAAGTTACTGTCAAGGGAGTTTACTGGGTGTATCTGACTTTTCAGTAAGTTTGGTAGATTGAAGTCACCCATAATTAGCACTCTGGTCCGATATCTAGAAGACACCAGGCGAATTTTCTCCAGCAAGCTAGAATTGTATGATTCCTGTGCTGACGGTGGTCGATAAATCACGCCCACTATGCAGTCTGCTCCTGATACCATTTTTACTGAGCACCATAGAGTATCTTGCAGCATCAGGTCACCATCAGTGACCTCCCGGCACAAAAGTTGTTGGTTATAGTAAATTGCCACTCCCCCTCCTCTGACTATGCGATCACGACGAAGGAGAGACATCCCTCTGATTTCGAGTTCATTGTCAGATATATGTGGTTGGAACCAGGTCTCGGTTACGGCAATCAAATGTGGTAAGTGTTTTCTACATAGTTCGACTAATTCGGCTAACTTATTAGTCAAGCATTGCGCGTTCGTGTAGAGACATTTGATCGTTGTCTTTGATAACAATGAAGGGCAATGCAAGTGGGGACGTGCGGATGGAGTGTTTACAACGATGCCGACTCCGGAAGAGTCGGCGGTTGATCGTTTTTTGCTGGAACTGTTCTTTCACACTGTTCTACCGGTTCTTTTGCATTGACTTCGTCAGCATCTGCCAGTCCTTTGAAACGTGTAGATGAACTTATCCTTAGCTCTCTAGGAAGCAAGTTTCGATAACGTTGCCACTGCGTTTTCACTATGTCGAGCATTTCACTTCGGAGTAGAGTGAGCTTTAGCGGTTTAGGACCACTCCCCATATACTTTGGTGATTTGGGGATCCGGAACGTGTCAACCACAGCCACATCGTCCGTTTTAAGTGTATCGCTAAGGAATTTCCATTGAAGAAAATCGTGTTTGTTTCTCACCTTTTTATCGGTTGTTTCATCAGTCTCCGGGACACCTAGAATAATTAGGCTTCGACCTTCAGCACCATTAATGCTAGCTTGTATCCCAGGTTTGCGAGACCTTTCCCACCAAGGTACATCAGCGAAAATCCTTTCACTATTTTCAGACCCTTTCTGGAGTAGAAATGCTGACAGCAATATACGCTCCAAGTCTTTCTCAGTCCTAACAGTAACTTTGAGGAGTCTTGGTTTGTCTTTATGTAATGAATTCGGTGATCGGCTTAATCGTGTCAGTGATACTGGTTCAACAGGTTTCAACTGCATTCGTTTACACAACTTCAACCACTCTTCCATATCGTATTTATGCCTATTTTGCAATAATGATTCACTCGGTTCTTTGATGTTGGTACAGATTACACTGAGTTCGTAACGCGACTTCGTGACAAACTTATTCCCAAGTGACTCTGTTACATGTTTATGTCTGTTCTGGGTGGCTTCGGTGGGTGAACCATAAACTGACTTAGCTTTATCTTCTTGAGACGTTGGAGGATTGTTATCAGATTGGGAGTTCATCATATAATATTGGAGATTTGTTGTTGATATCTCCGCATTCGTGGCACAGCTTGGTTTAATGGCCAAGTCATGAATCAGTGGGTGAACCTGCTCCTGAAGTTTACTCAACTTTGCTTCCAAAAACCCCATTCTGTCCTCCAACCTGCTTCTACTGCTTCCTGAATCTGCTGATCTACACTTTGCACAGTGATAACAGACTGCAGGGTGGCTATCGCTATTCAGCAATTCAATACTGGCCTGGGTTAAGGTCGCATCACAAGCAGCATGCACACGTAGTTTACATAGGCGACACATGACTGAAAGTACTTTTGGACTCACGGCTTGGCGACAAGCTGCACATAGGTCACGCTGGGTGGACATGTCGGCTGCATGCGTCATCGCTACTGGCGCTAGTGGAGGGGCAAGTTTCACGGCGCGGTTGGATGATCTGGTGGTACGACCGCACGGCTTAGCAGGCTTGGTAAGGACGCTCGCTCTATCGATCGAGTGTGGCGGGATTGGTGAGACGCTGGACATTTGAAGCTGATGTGATGGACGAACGTGTTAACAAGCAATAACTCCAGTACTGATGGATGCACAACTGAATGCTTTGCACCACTAGACGCAAAAAATGAAGGGCTATCCACTGATAGCAAAATCGACAGAATTTCTTCAAAAACACAAAATTTTGTCCGCGGCTGAAGTTCCGTGCGCCGTGCTTCAAAATGCTAAGTTGAGAACCCGTCACAGTATGAACGCGAAATTCGTATATTCCGATAGGGCACGACGAGAGGAACACAAAAATATCCAAATTGTCTAGGTCCGATGAGATAACACAAAGTTATGAACAAAAGTGTCAGAGCACTGAAATGTGCAACCGTTTGTGCACGCACGCACGCACATGACTCGATTCACGCCCGAGACACTTGCCCATAAACCGTCACCCGGTGAGCACCACGGCAAGTCCACATATTTTCCTCGGGGACTTCTCTGCGAAAAAGACAGCTTCCGAGAACCTTACGGGCAACCGAATCGGAGGTGGTCTTTAGGTGTAGAAAGACCACAACCGTCGGCTGCCTGTGAGAATGCCGATGATTCAAGACCCAGGGTTGAAGGAGAAAGTCGCAACAATGACCACGACAAAATTGGAGATCAACGCAGCACACAGCGCTCTCTGAAAAAAGCTGGTAAAACCTACTTTTTAGTTCCGCTTCGGCATCTCAGTGCACTGTGGCCATTGTCTCGCCCCAACCTGCAATGCGCTATTGTGACTGGATTTACGGCATAAGACCTCGCAAACAGAGAACGGAAAAACGATTAATCGTACGGCGGATACCCGAACGACGGACTACAGAGTATACGTGGTCATTTAGTCTCTTCCCGGCCAACCCATCCCCCGAGGCTACCACATGAACGTAGGGGGGGAAGACCGGCTTTCAGATAGCCTGTAGACATGGACACAAACCCGTTCACATTTAGACAGTTTGGAACCAGCAACAAGGTAAGACCAAAAAATAGACCAGACAAAAATCCAGACAGTGCAGTGTAGCAGTGTGGTCGGGACGACAACTACAATTGTCACGACGGCTGAGGAAGGTCGTGAAGACCGGAGAAGTAAATGATCATGGCGACGATGAAGGTCATGCTCAAACGTACTTTGTCAGTCTTTTCGTCACCATATTTTCGGGGAAGTAGTGGCTTCCCTGACATGTGGGCTCAGATATCCGAACACAAGCAAGCGCGCGGTCACCACCTACACATTGAGCCAGTTGGTATGTTCCAGCTGGATGTGACTTGATGCGATCGAATCACACACATGCATGACGCGTTCGGACCCGGATCGGAAAAACAAAACAACCAGACACAAGAGTACGACGGACGCCAGTGCATTAAACTTGTACACCAGTCCCAACAACAAAGACCCAAAAATATTGATTTACACCTTTCATTATCTCTAAGATGCCATTTGGTAGCGGAAACTCAAGCCACCATGGATAAGAGTTCCACTGCAGCACCATCTCGACACGGTCCTCACAACCGACTCATGGTGCGTTTGGTGCAGCTGTTTCCAGCATCCCCTTAGAGCATTCATCAATGCAACTATCGAGTAGTAAGGTTTAGCACTTCTGTATAATTGAGTTATGACGGCAAAAGACGCTTGGCCTGCGGGATCGTGTATTGCATGAAATCCTTCACAAGTTATGTGAAAGCGGGATAACAAACGCGTACGCTCACTTGCATAGCAATGCACTGTCATTCGCCTTTGTGACACGTCCCCCATAGTGCGTACACATGGTTCCAACGGTCGCTTCTGTTTCCCGGTCTACCTAAGATTGAGACCTGCCCTTTGGTTCTCGAATGCACCACTCACAAACGAAGATGCATGTTGCACAACACTCAACGTAAATGCGTGCGATTTCTTTTGGTGGTTTTAAACCAAATAAATTTCACACTATTTATGGTTGAACTCTTCCAAATAGAAACGATGCTGCTGAGAGATTTTTTTGGCACTAAACGGACGATCCAGCATTTTCGCACTTCATATAGGCCGCCGTTGACAAGCGTGATCAAGTACTTAAACGGAATACTGCAAATCCTTCAGTGTAATAAAGTAACCCCGATGCACAATAACACGTTTATACGACTTGCGATATTTAAATGGCTGGCATAAGCGCGAACATGGTACACGCAATAACTCTGAGACCAAATAACACAAACGGTTTAAGACAGAACGCACCTTTAGCATCAGCATTCAGCAGGCAAATCTCACCACCAACACCACCGCCCTCGCTGATAAACTGACAGGTGCCAAGTCCGGTGGAAAGAATGGTATTCTTACGTCCGCTTGAATGAAGCGAGATGCGCCCGTCAAAAAACAATTCATCCATAGTGAGTCTGAAAAAGGACAAAAATCAACCAAAATGTATACGACATCAGGACTAGTTGCACGTCAGAGTATGGATCATTCGCAAGCAACACTGAAGCAAACAAGAGTTAAATGGGAGTTGGTTGTTTTAGACATGAATCAGTGGTGCTCAAATCACCTACTTTTACCTTCGGTAACAAGACCACTAGTAGCAGAAATTAAGATGCTAAATTGAGGAGCGGTAAGTGTTTATAGACAAAAGAGAAAAAACATTGTTGGAAACTATCAAATAGTAGTTAAAGTGTCAGTCACAAGCTGATTTGCTAGAACCAGTCAGAAAACAGTTCGGTGAGTACAATCTGAGACAATTTCCAACTTGTTAATTGTGTAGATGGTTTAAATGTCCGAGACAAACTGATGTGTTCATTTGATATGACATCCATGTTTACTATCAATCTGCTTCATGAAACAGTCGATAGCATTTTCGAATTTATTGTAAGCAGCAGCGCTCCGTTTCCTATCCCGGTGATCGAACTGAAATCGTTATTACTTTTATGCACACATAATGTAAGGTTCTATTTTCAAACGCACAGTTTCAGACAAGTAGATGGGGTTGCAATGGGCAGTTCGTTGGGTCCACTTCTAACGGATTTCTTTACGGCCAAAGTAGAATCCACATTATGCGAAAGCCTGTCAAAACCAGTGTTGTACAGACACTATGAAATGATATTCTAGCCATCTTTGACAGCTCCAGTGAATCACATACGTTATTCTCGAAGTTGAACCAGGCCTACCCAAACCTAAAACCGACAAGAGAGAACGAAGCGAATGACTACTTTCCGTATCTGGACATTCTAGTCACTTGAAGACCAGATGGCACAGTAAGGAGATCCATCTACAGGAAACCTACCTGCACTGGACAGTACATGCACTTCGAAAGCTTCTGTCCGGTGCAGCATAAGAGAAGTCTAGTCAGGACGCTTTTCCATAGAGCACGGAGGATTTGCAATGAAGACAACCTACAGCTAGAGTTAGGCTTACTGACAGACACTCTGCAAGTCAACTGGTACCCCCTGCGATTCATTAGAAAGTACAGCAAAGCCGTAATCCCAACTCTAGAAGTGACGACGGTACCGAAGAGGACGGTGTATTTAGAACTCCCGTTTCTAGGGGACAGCTGGTCAACAATGACGAGGAGGCGTCTAACAGAGGCTGTACCCAGGACTTATAACGCTGCAAAGCTGTCTATAATACAACGAACGAGAACCCTACCAGTCGCCCCAGTTCGTCTGTCACATCTCACTGTTTATACAAATACTCATGTAGCTGCAGTATGTGCTACATAGGGAGGACAAATCGAAAACTAGCTGTCCGTATCAAGGAGCATGCACCCAAATGGATGAAGACGCAATTAGAAACGCCAGGAGCCTGTATAGATGCCGATGGACGGCACCCTGCATCTTCCGTCGAAAGGCACATAATACAAACAGGACACAGTGAAAGTTTCTGACGTGTTCTCGGTGATCTTTCGGAGCATCCGGAAACGCATACTCCAGTTTGCTGAGGCTTTGGCCATTAAACGTCACAGTCCCCCTCCTGTGTGTTCAAAAAATAATTTGTGTTGACACTGTGGCTACCCTGATAGTCGACATTCCCACAATTTTGCTTTTCACTTTTGGTATCTGTCTGTTTAATCCCTTAAGTCATGACTTCTGCTCTGTGGAATTTTGACTCGTTTAAAATTAGTTACATGTCCATGTGCGATCAGAATGTACGAAACGTTACTCTGGGAAAAATCACATGAATTGCGTCTTATCGTTTTATTCGACATAGTGGTTGGTAACAGAACAAGGAATTATAGGTTCAGCTTGAATTAAATGTCTCCCTACAGACACGGTTGAATTAAGTTTGTCAGACACTACAGGCGCCTGGCGTTTCTAATTTCCTTTTTGATCTTCTTTGTATACGCTTGCCGAAACAGCTGGTTGTCGTTTTGTCCTCCCTAAGCGGCTATTAGAGTGTTTGTATAAACAACTGGGTATGCTTACGTAGACGGGATTTTTTATAGTCGAACAGAAAAGCAATATTTTGATGTGTTGTACTGTACGACAGCAGCTAAGCGTTGCTTCGATACAGCTGATTAACAATAATTTGAAAAAGAGGATTCCAAACAAGCGGTCGTCTTGGATATTGTTAACAGCAACACATTCCAAGTGAAATAGGACTACTAAATTTTTTGACACTGTAAGAAATACGCGATGGCTTGCTGCGCGTCCCAACTTACATAAGGTGGTAGGCAGTGTTCCATGCACAACCTCTGCTCTAGAACACAACACGCATGCCAGGAACTTTCGACGTGCATGCACTATCCCGCCTAGGAAAGAGTCGATCAGTTCTTACCCGCGTGTTATATCAAGTTAGAACAGGCTTGATACATGCCAACAGATGACCTATTAGCGTAAAAAAACCTCCGTAAATTATCAGAGCGTCATTTGCACAGGATCCACACACACAAAAATGCCAGATATAGATGATGAAATATGGGGAGCATACGTGGTTAGATTGGCTGAACACCGTACCGGGAATTGTGATCACGATTTGGAACCGAAATCAAGAAGCTGCCCTGAGAATGTCGATGTTTTGGTTGTTATAAATATTAATGTCGAGTTGGTTGACCTATCGCGACGGTTACCGTATCGCCGCCTAGATACATTTTGTTGAAAGCCCTATGAAATGTTCTTATTCTAAATACCAGCATCTTTGAAAACATCATGATCTCTTGAATTCAGCAGTTCTGGGGGTCACTCGATCATGCCAAGGTTAACAGTCACTTTGTGAGATTACTTGAATTTCCGTACAAAGTTGTGTCGGTCAGCCGGGGAATTATCACCTTGTACTACAGCGTATTTCTCACTGCAAATGGACTGGGCTGGCGAGATATGAGCAAAACGTTCGTGGAATGTTACAGCCAAGATAGGTTGGCCAATTGAGCAAACCAGGATGTCCACAGAGTGACCAGTCAAAATAACACTCAAACGCAACACCGAATCTTGTTTTACGTGCAGCTAAACAAGATACGTTATTAAACCGCTTGTCTCGTTAAAACACAGACGGAGCTAAACCTGCCGAAAGAAAAACCGAAATTTTGGAACCAACAGGATACTTTCGTTTTGGTGCCATCTCATCTTTAAAATTACTCGTCCCACTAACTCTATCTTTCGCCCTCATTTTGGGAGTCGGCGAGTTTTCAATACCGGTGGAACTACTTTCCAAACGAATGTTCTTGTGGCGCGAAACACGAAATACTAACTTACCTCTTGCTGCCAACCAGGTGCTAACATGTACATGGTTTAAATTAACACCAATTTATAACTATTTTAGCTCGCCATTCCTGAATTAAAATTATCACTTATCTGTTTTGTAGTTAAATGCTGTCATTTTTCTCGTTGGGCATGCCGAGCTCTGTTGAATTGTGTTAGGTCGAGTGAGCGGTGGTGACCGGATTAATGGTTCAGGTCCATCGAAAGCCACTAAAGTAGCACGATAAAAAAATTGTTTCTCCATTCACTCTGAGTGAGTGAATATTCAGCTTGTGCACGAACATAAAAGCTTAGTGAGAGTTGACCGTTGAAGGCCACCTTGACGAACTGGCTAGAATTATTCTGATGCACTAAAAAATTGGCTTCCCCTGCGCAATACGGTCACACAGCGATTACGGTTTATGATAAAAACTTCTGTTCACGAATAGTGCCTACGCCAAAGTCATAAGTCGCGGGATTTTATAATCCCGCTTCAAGTATTGTGCCACCTGAAAATGGTCTTGCAACCTCTCGTAACCTCAATGAATACGTACACTGAGTTGTTCGCAACATTGTATGCAGGCAAACGGCTTGTAGGTGGAGTTGAGCAGTGAATCAGATAAACATTCTCAATGAAACAGTGACAAAACCAGATATTCTGCTACCGCAAAATACACAACCTCCGAGAATGTAAGTACCTTGTCTGTCCCATTGCACTGCCAATAAACAAATTGAGCTCAAACCGTTTTAGGTGTACACAGAATATAGGTAGCGCGTGCCAAGAGGCTACTCTCATACTACTATTTGGAGTTGCTGCGGCTGTCGTTCCACGTTCCGTCATCAAAGTTGTCGACAAAGATGGGAGGTTTCCTGGAGTAGGGATGTCTCTGCCAACACCACTTTTGTGTTCTGGAATCGACGCAGAAGTGACCCCCTTGCATGACTTGACACTTAGAAAATTATTGGCTGTGGGGTCGAGTGCGTCACGAGACCATCGTGGTTTCGCCATTGTGGAGCGGCGTTTTGGTTTGTATGATTTATCTGGAAGTGACAGGCGCCGTGAAAAAGGTATTATTAAGATGAACATGATTAGTGGAAAATGGACAAAACGACAGGGTTGTAGTCAAACATAAGCAATAAAATTAAAACTTACTTCCACACGTGCCGGTGAAAAAACGAACTGGTTGTTTGTGAATTTCACCTCAAATTGTGTGAAGGGATCATCGATTCGCAATGCTCACCATAAAAACTGGTTACCTTGACACTACAACAACCAAAAAAGTCTCGCTATGGAATATCGGAGGTGTCTTCCTCTGTTAATACTCCTCAGCTTATGTGGACGGAATTCAAGACGTTTGCAGATAAATGGGCGTTTGAACATCGAACAGGCAGCCTGTACAACAGTCAGTTCGAAGGGAAGGCTGAAGCTGCCGTTAATGCTGCTAAAAACTGTTATAGCTTATCCAGGAATCAGAGGAAGACCCGTATCCAATGCTTTTATAAAGAAGAAGCATACCGAATGAGACCATCAGCTACAGTGCGACGCAGCAGAAGGACGCGGACCAAATTGCTGGTGATATCTGAACTGTTGCGCTAATTCAATTTTTTTCAAATTAAGTCCAAAATCGATTCGACTACTGTAAGACCCAAATTATAAAATAATTTGGATCCGCTGCAAAATCACTTCCGACCGAATCTGAAGCCGTTGTGCCACAAAGTTAACCTGGTGAGAAAATGACCAATCGTGGATGTAAAACGTTCGCTCATTTTAGATTCACCATCTGTTTTGTGGAGTGTCATCAATCATGCAAGTAGTCTGCCACCTCAGTTTTCCAAATGATGTGAAATGTATCCATAGTAGACTGCCGAAATGGCGGTTCATTCACGGAGCCGTAGCCATGCCTGTCATAACTGATTGCGGAGCATCGCGGGACCACGGGATGAGTTTGCTCAGTTGGACACAAAATATTGTAGTGAATGGCTGTGTGGAAGAGAGAAATCACTAAAACCAGTAACGACTCTGTCAAGTTCCACTGTGATGAGATGCAAAATAAGATGACTTCATGGGTTGACCTGCCAGTCGTAACGATTAATAAACTTTCGAATGTGATGATTGCTAACATACTGGGGAGTTCGCCTCGCCGGATCCCTAACGCCAAATAAACGCTGTTCATGATAATTAGCAGCGCTTGGTCGTCATTCTGGGCGAGATCGAGAAGAAAGCACAGTTGGTACCACCAATTGCGTACAGATTAATCCTATCGCTGAACTCGTCTATGCCACCTATTTCACAGAACAATCGGATTCCAATATCGTGAGTGTAAAAAGGAGAATCAATGTAAACAGTACCTGATTCTGGATGAAACCGTAGGTTAGAGGGACTGACACGAACAGAAGCAGTCCATGGAGCGATAGAATTCAGCAATAGTTCACATTAATGATAAGGCCATAGCAAAAATGCAAAGACGTCTAAGAATTTGACGTGCTGGAAAGCTCGTTAGTTGGGAATTAAATTACGACCAGGTGGATGTATAATCTATGTGACTTTTGACACCACACACAGGCATGTTTGTTTCAAGTTACTCGAACGTACATAGGAACATTCAAAGCTCAAACACACGAGTGAGAAATTGAAAAACCGCGAAGCTGGTGCTACGTAACCTGGGACACGAAGCCAACGAAAACGATGTCTTCAGAGCTCAAAGTACTCCACGTTTCCCTAACGACCTGTTTGCTTTCCTGACTTTCTGGTTTGTGAAATTGTAAGTTCAGTTTGAATACCGAAGCACAGTAGTGTACACACTCACCAGAATTGGGTATTTCTGGCGGCCAATGAGCCACTGACGAGGTAGCCAAGGAAAAACAGCGCGTGCGAGCTGGAGGACAGCGATCAACGTTAATTGCGGTTGGATGTTCCATCTTCTGTTCTGATGTGTCTGCAGGCTGACTAGAAAATACCTCAGGCTCCAGCGTTTCGTCGACTACCTCAGTGGACTTGTTGCACTTTTCAGCTGTCAAAGAATGAATAATACTCCATATTACTGTTCTGGTTCAGAACAAACACTGGAAAGATGGAAAAAGTCACAGCTAGCGAAGTAAGTAGCGAATTTGGTGAACGGGGGCATCAGTGAAACCAACTGAAAGGATCGAAGTAACAGTTGCACAACTATATCGGAAATCAGACAACTCTCTCATGAGCATTTAAAAATTTAAACCCAAAGCCAGAAAGACGGCGAGATTACACATAAAGTACAGAATACATTGACGCAAAAAAGCCGAATTTCCACAGCTTAACGTTCCAAGCCACAGACGGTAGACACACAGGCGTTTCATTATAAGGCTAGATGGGGGTCCCTTAGTGTTATGTAAACGTTGAGTAAACTTCCAGAGGGAGGGGCTTAATGGTAACTTATCTATCGTGAATAACCTTCACAGGTTCACTTACCGGATAGCAACATGCAGCTCAGTGGACCAACACTTAAAGATTTGTATGCATGGTTGAAGTTAGGTGACAGTTAAGCAATACCATTACAACTCGATTCAAAGTGGAGACGGTTAACAGCATTAAGAAAAATCATCCACCTGTTACTTCATTATTTCCTATAAATAGTCGTCGCGCCAAACTGCTTCTGTACCACGCATTAGGTATGTCCAGGATTTCCAAGGTGCGTCTTGTATCACATGTGAATCTGGCAACTCCAATATCGAAGATACCTGTCGTCAAAAAATGGTGAAAGAGTACTGTCATTGTCGGTAATATAAGATAAAAGATGAGGTGCAAATTTGCGCCTAAAGCACACGATAGAGCAATAAAGAAGTTTACCAAGTACATAGAAAGGCATTGATGCAAACTCGAAAATATTCACAAAGAAATTAGTCACGCAGTAACCGTGAGAATTGATGGAGTGACGGCCCGTAGATTCGCGGAGGCGATTGGAATTCAGCTGCATGATCCACAGTTGCGCGTGTAAAAAAAATTTGTTCAGGCCCTGAGGTTACAATGGGCTCCCTTAATTCACTTGATACCTCCGGAAGTCAACTAATGACTCCCCAGTTCAGAACCGTTTGACGTAATCATATGACGAATTGTCCTTGATTCTGCTCCCTTAACAACCATGAAATGAGATGTGTAATTGGCTCTATGATTAATCACCGAATGCACTGTTCGCCAAACCACCTTTACTTCTGATGAACTCATAGGGCTATTCGAAACGCTGAAACAATACTACGCACACCGATTAGTGCGTGCTGCCAGCTAACAGGTAAACTAATGGCACACAGGCTAGCCCAAAAAATCGACACAATAATTACAAACAATCCCGTTGGACATGCTGTACCCGAAAATCGAACATCTCGATGAAGACCCCAGGAAGACAAAGGAAGAACTAAATTCGTAAACGTATTTCGTGGACGGTCGGAAAACGAGGCTTCGGGAGCAGGAGGCTGAGGGGTTGCGTCAAAATGATTGCATGCGTGAAGGTTTGAGTGATCCAAGTTTGATCCGGCTATTTTACTGCTGGGGTTGTCACCAGACAGGAGGACCAAACTGGTCTGAACCACGCGAGAAATGTTGAGTCGAATATCTTGGACAAGCAAATTCAAAGAATCCCCGGACCAAGTTGCTTCCCAGATAGGCTCAGACCGCACTGCCTTTGAATCCACGTAAGGGTGAAATATTGAGATGCGAAATTCTGGAAGGGAAGGTGAGTCGCAGAAAATACTGAGTAAATTGTTTGTAAAAGCTAGTGATGAAAATGGAACATAACTGAATTCATATTGTAAGGCTCGCTGGAGTTTCATTTACTCAAAGTAAACGATAGAGACCTGGAAAAGAAGGTTGGGTGTGTGCTGACTTAAAATCAGAAAGTCCGAGCAGCTAATCCCACGAATTACAGCAAACTGTACTGAACACCGCGAGAACACCCTCTTAGGTTCGTACATACGCGAATAGTTGACTAGAGAGTAAACCGTTAACAGTGTGGGTAAAATAGCTTTTGCAGTGCAAACATATAGACACTTGGTCAAAGAATGAGCAGTAGGATGGTTCAGTTGCAAAAATCAATGTCAGTACACACTAACTGAGAGCTCAAGATGGGAAAAACAGCCTTCGCTTAAATGATATGCCGGCATATTACTAAATATGACGCATACCTAATTGTATTCGTCTCTCATTTTAGGCACGTTCAGGCTGCAGCAGGACAGACGGTGTGGATCCAAACACAAAAGGTCCGGTGAAAGCGGTCAATGGGGACAAACAAGTGAGGTTTGGTTTCAACCAGATTCGGAGGCAGAACCGAACACCGATACCACAGACTCGTGTACGGAAACCTTTTGATACGCCTATGACAGCGCCACCTGGAATATGCTAAAATAAAAATTGTCCCACAGAGTGGGAGTTGTTCCTCAGTGGTATTCTAACTGTAATTGTTGAACATATTTTCTGTACCACTGTCACAAGTTCCTAAAGCAATGTCCATAAATCAAGAGCCTACCGAGTCATACATATACCAGATAAGTTCGTTAATAAAGATTATATTGGCTATAACGGCAATCAGGAAAAACGCCAAATGCTGCTTCATCACGCTGACGTAGAGAGTCAAGCAACTGTTACGTAATGAGAATGAGCTCTTCGCACGGTTTATGAAACAACCGATAGAACATATGTTTCGACATTGTGCATAATTGCCAAAACCTCAATAGAAGCTTTGCAGCCTCAAAGTGTAGCGATTTCGAAAGACAGATGTGAATATTTTGATTAAATACATCACAATAAAGCTGGCGACCGGTCCGCATAGTAAGAAAATTGCATAAGCAACAATGAAGTTATAGCATTTAGAACGGGGGCTCACATCCCCGAGAAAAGAGTCGCAGTATGCAGCTTTTTGCTGAAAAATTCAAGCACAGTTGATAATTTTTCTGAGATCACTGATCACTTTTCGTGCGCACAAAACTCCTGGTTGTTGGGACTGCATCGCGGGCCGGGAAAAAATGTTTGAGCAGTCACACACTACAGAATGATCTCGCTCATACCCTTCATTTGAGAAAATCATTGACTTCGGCCGTGCACCAGACGAGTATCCGTCACGCACTGTAATCGGTCTAGGCATTTTATTCCACCGCACAATGAATCGGCCGACCAACTGTTCAGCAATCCGCACCAGCATGAGGATGGAGGTCACATAGTAACGTGGTATGGCGGGGCGAGCGAATGACTCTTGAACTTCGATCGGACGACGGTGTAAGCGAGTGAACCCGCACAGACCCAACGAAGAGGCTAGCAAGCCAATCCATCTGAACTTAAAACGTCAATGCCAAGCTGACAAGCCCGGTAATTCAGTCACTCAGTTTCGAAACTATGTGGACGATGTGCAGATCGGGCGCGAAACAACCACACTTCCAATTAAACTCGTGAGCATACACTGCAGACTGAATACTCATGACCTGCCTAGTTTTGTTAGCATTATGAGGTTAGGAAGTGGGTCACGGTTCGTGGAAGCGCCCAGATACTGTAACCCTGTGTCTGGTCTTCGCTTGGCTAGAAGCTATGTTCACGTTCCTGCAAGATGTTATGCATGATACACTCATTAAGCGGTATGTGTCATGCCATGGTTGTACCGTAATATTACTGCAGCCTTGCCGTTTCATGCCTTGGATACAAGCTGTCGAAGTCAGTGTGTTCGTTTCATCTTAACGGAAGTTGATACGGGGAAACAGAACAGCAAGAACAATGAAGGGTGTATTATTCGTCAGGCAAGCGGTGAGCAACGCGGCCACGAAATACCATAACGAAGACTGACTGTAAAACTAAACGGTAGCCTACTGTTAATAATGGTTAATGCACGAATACGTAGAAGTCAACTGGCTCCGAATCCTTACTATGCAACGGTGATGCAATGTCACAATACAAAACCAGGAAGACAGATGACAACCACAGTCCCAGGAAAGTTCTACAAGCAACTGATCAAGGAATGCAGAAGGAACTAGAATAAAGTAACTAACAGAATGTACGCTAACAAAAAAGACAATAAACTGATAAGTTTATGGAATGCGTCAGCCGGTACCGGGGGAAGCATGACAACAACGTCACAAAGGTTTAATCAATTTAAGAAACAACCATGCCGTGTTTCTACCTGGTTCTCGTTAATTCACTAAACTGCTACCAGTTGTGACGTTCCAACTCATAACACCGAAATTGATGACCGAGATGGAGGTTATGCAAACCGCTTGGCACGAGCCGTTCATTTGGCACAAATCGTGAGGCGGGAGGGAGAACGTCTTGTACTGTATGGTCTTTCAAACATTTTCCGTCGCTCAAGATGCAATCACAACAACCGGGAACGTTAACCGTGCGAAAAGTGATCAAAAATATAAGAAACTTGATCAACAGCATTCGAAACACAAGTTAGTGAAAACATACAGACCACCTCTGATGTTGACCTGAAGCCTAGTGATCGCGCGCCCAATGCGACCACGAGAGCTGTATGACATTGCGATTGCCAAGCTTAGCCACCTAGACTGAAAAGCATGAATCATCTCTGAACATGTAACCGCGGACACCTGCATTCGCTCCCATATACTAGGTAAGAGTAAAGGGCCGGAAACAATAAAGCTGTAAGGAAGATATCTGTCAGTATGAAACACATAAAGTTACTCTAATTTCAAGTTCGCGAAAACAGGTAGGTAATACACTAAGGATGGTAACCAGTTACCTGTCACACTCAACACCTTACGTTGATACCGCGACCTACTAGAACAATCGTGTGAGGTGGACAAACAATAATTTAGCATGGAGTTATGAAGGCTGTTCCCAGTCGGCTAGTCAATGTTGGTCGGGTTGATCTCCTTAGCTGGGACATGCGTAACTCGGAGTCGGCGGCTAGAGACGTTGTGAAGAAGATGACCACTGAGATTCAGTGATGCGAACGTTGCTGTTTGGCTGGTTTTGCCAGTTGTAAGCACATTAATGTAGACTGTCCGAGACTAGGCATAACTGTTTTAAGCAATCAGTTCCAATCTTTCCCACGTGGATTCGTTCTCATTATCATGGTTGCATAACAGTCGAGCATCGGTTCGAACCACTGACGATGACTGAATCGTAAGCTACGATTTTACTAAAAGCGAAGGAATTATTGTTTCATGAACTACTGGGAATTAAACAAATCTGGGAAATTATTCGTCAGTAAACATAGACCTACTTTCAACAGAATAATCATTAAGGACAGCAACTCATCAATAACTATCGTCGATACCCAACTGCCATACAACGATGAAGAAAAGCTCTGAAAAAAAGGGGAGAGGGTAGGATCAAACTAATAAAAACAATTACACCTACATCCAAACATACGACACCAAGGTGTTTACACCTTGCGAACAAACAACCGAGCTACAAGTGAAAGTGAAGCGTCATCAACAAGAGTCTCTTTAGGGCTCTCATTGCCCTGTGTCACTAAGTGCAGTGACCTCACAGACAACTCGGTCAAATAGCAGCAACATTGATGCCACTGAGCTCGACCAACCACCGTCTCATCTAAGGTCTCTGACAATTGACTCTGTGGGTCCCGAAGGAGACGAACCCCATCCACAGTGCCTGACGCCTTGGCGAGCGATTGCATGTCTAAGTAACAGGTCGACAATTGTCTAACTCACACCGTGCACCAGCCAACCAAGGCATTGGTAAAAAGTGGCCGGTAGAGTAGACAATTAGCTGACATCCTTGTTACGCAACCTAAACATCTAAGTCTGCGCGCTTGGAGATCGACCGAGGGAGCTCGCTTGACAGATTCATAAACAAATACCCGCTTCTCAACTACTCCGTTGCCTACCCGCTGGTTCCGCCCGATGAGAGCGATCGAACATGAACATCGATAGTCAAACAACTGGATACGACTCAAATCCCCCATTCCCAGCCGTCAGATGCCGCAGCGCTCATAGCCGACTTATATACGCAACCCTTGAGCTCCGGAGGGATGATGTTCTGTCGCCGGAGATGTACTAGATTAACCAGTACCACCCTAACATGCGGGATACCAGCTTCTATTTCATTCCCTTCACCGAAGCCGCTGCTGCTAAAAGTTCCAAAGTGAACAAGACGGTCAACAAAATCCATGACTTCATTATCCAGTATTAAATCTATATAATCACAAAGACCTTACGAGATCATATTGAGATTGCGAAGCGCATTCCGAAATGTATGATAGAACCCCAATAGTGTTAAACATTTTTGTGCTGCTTGGAAAATGACCAACAACAACAGCTTATTGTCAACTCAATCAAAATGAATCAATTTCTCACCACGGGGGAGATCCGGACCAATACCCCAGGAATGCCACTAACAATATTCCGTCTGTGACAGAAACAAACAATAGTGAAAGTGGACCATTTCGACATACAAGGTAGCGAAAACGTCATACGACTAACTGTAGATCCCAACCTGGTATGTTCGGACAATTATTCCGCAAGTCCCGCGTTTCAGACTCCAAAGGAGCAGCATCCGTATAGTTGAGAAAAACGGCGATTGTTGGGCAGCAGTAAGCACGTCGCCATCCCAGAATTAAAGAGTGAAAACTTTAACATTTGTCCGGGAAGAAACCTTGCCTGCTCTTCCCTGGTGTTTTTCTTCCAAGCTGCAGTGAACTGGCGAATTATAGTGTAAGCCGCAACCCTAGTACTGACTGGAGTCGAGCTAATCTCTTCATGGTTTCCGCAAAAGGCCGACACTTATTTTGAGTAATAGGAATTACTACCGAGTAACTTCAAAGGAGAGGGACACCTCCGACCGTCTGAACAGCACCTTACTTTCACTTTCAGCTCGGTATATTATTTGCGAGGTGGTAAGTGTTTGAATACGGTTGTAACTATTCTTAGTACTTAGGTACCTTCAGGACCCTTTCTTTTTCTCCTTTTCCCTTTCTGTAAAGAATTCGTTTTCTTCTTCACAGTTGTGTGGCAGTTAAGCATCAGTGATATATTGCTGTCTGTGAAGATGATGATAATGAGCTGTCCAAGCAGGTTAAGACAACTAGGTCATGGTATCTACTGCTGTCTCACTACCTTATGTGAAAAGTGCCACGACGAGATCATCTCCCCAAAAGCGGGACCCAGCGCCTCAACCGGACGTTCTGGAGGAGTGCGATCCGGACAGGCGTCCGAAAGTTCAGTGAGAGACAGTTACGAGGTGGTGAACTGTAGCGGGCGGTATGTATGGGAACTACAGGTACCATCATCATAACAACCATCAATACATAAGTGGTTTTCACGTGTGCTTAACTGCCACACAACCATGAAGAAAAAAAAACAAATTCTGCACAAGAAAAGAAGAAAGGGAGAGAGGGGGGAAGACCTGACTACTAGAAATGGTTACGTCTATATTCAAACATTCCGCATCAAGATCCTTACAACTTGCGAACAAACAGCCGAGCTACAAGTGAAAGTGAAGCGTCATGAACAAGAGTCCCTTCACAACTTTCATTGCCCTGCGTCACAGACAACTCGGGCAAAAAATATTCACGCCAGTGAACCCGGTTGGCTAACATATCGCCAAACTTCGTGCTTTATCCCGATTAGCTGTATCTTTATCGATCAACGAAGCATCTATTCACGCATTTAGGAATGACTTTACCGTTCGTTGGTGTCAGAGTACAATTCTGTGTCCCCTGATCGCCACTAGTGTCCGTGTGAATTAACGCTGGCTGCATCTGGACAACAACAATTAATGGTTCCGATGAGTGTACTTCATAGGGCTTTACTCACCCGTCAGAAAAACAGACGCCCTAGTTATTAGTGGTAAATTAATGAGTGTACTACCACAAAACTGTCTCCATATAACGAGTACATCGTAATGTGGTGGATTGTCAGGTCGGAGGTGCGAGTTTTCGAGCGCTCGGCTAAATACCTCAACGCGGGGAGGTACGTTCAAAAGCCTGCCGCGATCGAATCAAGAACAACGTGCGCGACCGGATGAGTCATCGCTCGACTGGATCGGACCAACGGGCGAGGCAGGGCAGGCGAAATACGACAGACGGCCAGATCGGAGGCGTGGTTTTTCCAACATTTAGAAGAACATCTCGACACGATGTTGGAATACGGTCAAGGCCAACACTGGGTAGATGGCGGACAGCACGAGCAGCCGGACGAGCCATCGCGCAAAGAAATCGGACAAACAGACGAGGAATGGCAGGCAGAAAACCCTCCGATAGAAGGCGTCGATCACACACGTAAACCGGTCAGAAGTGCACACGACGTGTGAACGGAAACCGGGGGGTGTTGCGGGTTGGAATTATGACTCATAAACGAGAGGGCGCGCGTTGCATGTGACTGGCGATTTGGACAATAGAGATTGTGCTTTATTGGACGCCTTCTCGCTACAGTAACATGTGCAAGGATAGAAAACTAAAACAATATGTATGATAGCATGAGCACAGGGCCTAATGTGAAATAATAGGTCTAGACGCGAAGTGTATACGACTGACGAATTCATCCCATTCGTCCGCCTCATTGCAAGTTCCACTCGGTAGTATGAGTAGCGACTATTGTTCGGTGGATTCATACTATACAGTGACACTTGAAATCAGTGCACTAGTACAATAAAAGTTCGATATCAGCAGTATGGGCACCAACACGACAGTGGGTCCCATGAACGTTTATCCACTACACAAACATGTCACGAAGATCGAGTTCTAATCAGGAAACCAAAGAATGCGAAGGTTTGAAATCAAATTACTACTAAAGTAATAACAAGTAGTGTCAAGCGGACTGAACACGGCCAAATTCCTGTGTATATGTATCAACTGACCTTTGAGGATGGCAGTCACGCAAAGACCACCTTCTGCCACGATATCTCCGGTCGAATAGCTGGCTGGTAAGTGCAACGCAGCTCCATCAGCAAGAACAGTGGTCGGAAGCGGTCCCCGACCAGTAACCGGTGGACAAGACAAAACGAAAGCAGATAATTAGAAATGGAAAAACCAAACGATTATTAGGAATACTCTAAATGCCGTTATTGAAAGTGTTATGGGCGGATTCTGAGGGATTGGATTTATTTCCAACCCTTACATCGACAAGGTCGGATGATCCACATCAAGTGTGACGGATTGTACCGTTAACATTAGCGGTGCAAGACATTCCAAAGGTGAGCAGTCGGGCTTAAGAAGCTTTCCTGATAACTCAGCATGACATCCAGCCTTCCCATTTCACTGTTGTGCAATGGCACTCTAAACCCCTGTCAGGTCCAGAGAAGAGAACAATTATCCCTTTGGTGGTTTACTGTGGCAGGTTAATCGCTATCACTCAGTAAACGGTGGCAAACCGATTCACCGGGTTGCCAACTTGTTTGCATCAAATCCTTACGAGGTCTTTCGATCGTGTGCACGAAATATCAGACATCGTCTAATAGTACTCTAACAGATTAGATGGACGAATCAAAAATCACCTTAAGAGAACCACAGAACTTGTGCTGTTGACGGTCACTATGGACCCGTATCAGCTCACCAGATTTCTTCAAAGGAAAGGCAATCAGATTGGCCCTGTCGGTCGGTTACCCTTCAACAGCGGTCGCATCAATCGGAATTAGTATCTATAATTTCGCTTTCTTTACTGAGAACAGAAAAGCACCCACAATTTGAGGACACAGTATGCCAGCAAAAACAACGAGCACAAATGAGATCACTGTTGTCAGGACAGTTTCAGAAGTCGTTACGCAATTCTTTGAAGAAACTGCGTTCCAAAAATACGACCCAACATTGTAGCCTAGGCAGATGAAACATTTGTTATTAGTAAGCATATAAAGATCGAGAGTTCTTGTGAAACCACCATAAGTTACTACCAGAAATTCGACTTACCAGCGAAGCGGAAAGCAGTATCATTACAAAAACAATCAGATGCAGCCAATATAACCACTGACACCAAACGTTAGATCAATAACAACCATCCGATCACAAACATGAGTTGTACGCAAACTCTATTTCTTATAGTAATCGCCCCTACAACACGTCAGAAACACCAAAAAGTGAAAGAGAACATCTTTATAGGCTATTTGTGTGAAACGTTTACTCCAGACCGTTCACAACTGCGTACATCAGACCTCAACAAAATATTGTTTTCAAACTGTGCGAGAGAAAAGCTCGCTCTACAAAAACAAAATATCGGTAGCAACAGGTGTTGTAAGGAAATATGGATTTAGTATCAGCCGCAGTTCAAAAAACAGTCTAAGTGTTTTGGGTTCACCGATCAAACAGCAAAGGCTTTATGTTTCTTTTGTATTAGGCTCAAGATGACTATAATACTGTCGTCGAATCAGTCTGCGCGGTTTCGCACCCGCTACCTACAACAACTTGCAAAAACATCTTAAGGAGCAGAAAGCGGTAATAGTCAATAGAACGGTTGGAAGTAACCCTCTCCGAACTAGGCTCTCACGGTGACCGAACGAAGGACGTTTATGCAGAACCATTAACATAATTGGCTTAAGCTGCACTACTTGCAGCCCCACCTATGCAGCCAGTATCTACTGTAAACCCGAAGGAATGAAACAGTGAAACATGCACACAGGTATAGAGTTTATAAATGTCCACCATGGTCAAATGAAGATCAATATATTTTTAAATGAAAGAACGAAACCACCGCTGAAAAGAAAACATTACCCGACATGCTACACACGGATACTTAGTGAGAAACAGGAATAACGATGCACGCGGATCAACCTACTTGGCCGAGGATCCGAACTGTCACGGTTCTCTCCGGAGGTAGCGAGCATTCTATTACGTGTTTCGTTCTGTGTCGGGCTGGAGTCTGCATCTCCACCAAGTTCACTTCGGTTGGTCGAGAATATCACATCCAAAAAGGGCAAGCTCATGAGACACTGCATTCGAGATGTGGGAAGACACAGAAACCTAGCGACGAAGAAGATTTTGTGACAGAAAGATGAACAAGGACGCTGATATGAGCCGAGGGCACTCTAACAACAGGAAAAACAGTAGCGAAAATAGTAATAATAAGGAGTAAAACAGAGTAGGAGGCATTTCCGTCATGAATACACTCGAAATTATAACCGATTTGACTGGTCATAAAGAGCGAACGGACACCAAAAATCACGGATAGTTTAGAAAATCACGATATCATTTTCTCTTTCCTGATGGGTAGCCGTTCTCTGTCAAATGCGGTTTAAGTTTTAAGCAACTTCTTAACAAACATATGCATATCAATCTAAGTCACAGTTACTGGTGAGTAGTATTGAATTCCGACGCATAAACTAGGCATCACTCATAAGTGGTCACATCTGTCGCGTTCCAATAGAGTCCTTATTAATCCCCTCTATCCCAAGGCGATTGGGAAATCCGAGCACTGCTCCCAAGCAAATATGGCCAGGCGTCCTTGAGTGCTAGTCGTAGACCGTGACTTCCTGTTATCGTGGATAGAAAAATTATTTCACGGCACGTTCCGGCATACTACCTTGACACAAGGTGCAGGAAGTGAAATCGCTGAAATCTGTGTCACGAACTCGTACTAGTTTGTTTTAACTGGCCGATATTGAAAACGACTTCCTTGTATGTTATTTTTGAAATTCGGTATGGCTGCCGTTGTAGTTTCTCATTTGTTAGTATATGGATGCCGACGATACAGACGATTATACAGATATTATTTATTAAGTCAGTAACGGGATATTTGTTTATTTTCAAGGCGATGTTTGAGAATTGTGGTATGAATGAAGAAAATGAGTTCCTTCGCATATGCGTACAGAGTTATCTTGCTGATATTAGATTTTATGGATAGGATGACGTGGAAAATATCCGATACACGGCTTCAGTCATCCTTAAGGACACCCAGAAAGCATGCAAACCAACGGCTACACTCTGTGCTGAAGGAAGACGGAGTTAGTATGTACCGTTTTCCACAGACTTCAAATAGATCACTAATGTCGATTACTCCACGTGTTTGATCTCAGTGACTTCACTCGTCCACCTGTGTTTAAGCGTGCTTCAGCATACGGTATGATTTGCCTTCACTCGCAAGCCAGGACGATGGGATGGAGCAATTATAAGTGTTCCGACAGAGTACATTTTACTTTCACTTGTAATCTAGAACACGGATTGAGCAGTCGAGTGTATGAGCGTGAGGTACTGTTTGCCTTCGCATGGTAAGTTAAGACAATTGTGCGGAACTTCTGTAAGCTTTCAAGTGGAAAGTGCTTCTCGATGCCGTTCGTTCAGCAGGTCAGCTTGTCCGCATTCCAGCGTACGTCTTACCCCCACGAAAAGTTTAGAACCATGGTGGCAACGAATCGTTATAACATGCCTATGGGTATGCTGAATATGACTGAAAAATACTGCTGATTCGCTCAGTTTTTGCGCATATTCCTACGTTGCGATGTTTGCTGGTATATCTTACGCTTGCAGCTCTATAAAAAGCCGTTCTCATGATCCAACGACGGTTCAGTCGCCAAAACTATAATCAAGTTTTCTTGTCTAGTTGCACTCAAAATTCAAGAAAAGCACGTCTTATCACGTCGACGACATCAATCTTTAGTAAATTCGATCATTACTTCTCCGGAATAACGTGGAATGCAACTTTTTGTTATTTTTCCATTGATCGCTATGCAACTGAACTACCGCACATTCTCTGCTTACGCCTTTGGGAGATTGAAACAAAAACATTTTCAACAACGGAATTCTACAATTTCACAGACTGAAACAGGTCCCAAAATTATAACAACTTCGTTAACTCAAGAACTGTCTTTGCATCACAGATTACTGAGATATTTACGGTCTACCGATTACACGGAGCCCGGGCGTTCGTATATAACAATTCGATCGTGTCGAATGTGAGGTCAATGGAACAGTGGTCAACATGGCTACCTCATGAAAACATGACCGGGGTTCTGCTCCCGGCCGTGGCAAGGATATGCGCTACCGACGAGTTCTAATAAGAGCGATACTCGAATGTATTGCTTGCTTTGGAAAGGAACCGGCCGAAAAGTCCATGGGAATGCGACAGCTGCGATCGATTGTGGTTGGTGTTCGATTTGTATTAACTCACAATCTTGAGCATTTCGTGTGACAACAGCTTTGAATGACACGATACTATACAGCTCCCCCTAATCCACAGCATTTCACCTTATTTTTTATCTAGGTTTCTGCAAATCGGTTTAATTAGCCGTTATACAGTATTGCAATCTTAATGAAATCGCTCAAACGCACATGGTTACTGTCCTAACTTAACCAACTTCGTCAATGATACACAGTTTAATCCCGCGCGACACATTAACCGACAGAGTGTATTCTGCTGTTACCTATTCATATTTTGGCAAAGCTGCAGTTCAATTGTTTTATTAACAACAAAGAAAACGTCAAGTTGAATACCAAACACATTTCACCACAGGCTTCGTATTTAAACACGCCGTGCTGCTAGTTCACTTCGTATGGAAGCGATGGACTCGAGTTTCGCCTTTATTAGAGTTCGCTAGTAGTGCACGATATTGTCCAGGTTGGAATTTGAACTCTGGCTGTCATGTTTTTGGGACTGGTGAGGTAATTACATCGGTAACTTCACAATAGGCATGATCGAACAACCACAGCTAAACACGATCTTGTGTGAATGGTTTTCGGATTTTCAAGTTGACCATCACTCACATTTGATCGCAGCCTTCGCATTCAGATAGATTTTCCAGCCAGCCTCTATCGAAAAGAAGCACTAGACTCGAGTTTCGCCCTTATTACAGCTCGTCAGTAGTGCATATCCTTGCCACGACCGGGATTTGAACTCCGGACATTCGAATCATGAGGCAACCGTGTTAACCACCGCGCCAGTGACCTCACATTAGGCACGACCGAATTATCAAATCTGAACGCTCAACCACTCTCGCTTGTGAGCAATGATCAGGTTGCCCGATCGTCTCGAGAGGAGACACAGTTACNGAGTAATGGTCAACTTGAAAATAAACAAAATCCCCGACTACTCACCAGTGTTTTCGGATTGTCTGATCGTTTCGAAGTAGAACAAACACGAAACAATCGATCAATCATACTGTCGACGTTTGATGAGATTGATTCTGTCCCCTTGTTGCCCAATGATTTGGCATTTCTTAGAGGTAGTATCGCACTGAAACCTTCATAGAAGCATATACCTTCCAGTGAAAACGGTATTTTAAAAAAGATGGATAAGGCAGTATCTTGTAAGTCATCAAATCCCACAAAAGTGAATAAATTAAGAACGCAATTTCCAGATGGGCGATTTCGTGATGGTAATAGCCGATGCAAGGCCAAGAAACCATCGGCCCATTGGCTTGAAAGCACAGCGTTTCATGGGTTCGGAGAGATGAATCCACCCTGTTAATATGAGAACTAAAGCCAGATGTGAGTCACCAATACCCTCTAGAGAGTATGCTCAATGAAGAGCTCAGTGGAGAGAAGAGTGACATCAGTCAGAGTCCATCTCATGTGGTTCATCTATCACTGAAGAAAAGTGGGCCATCAACGCTGATGCTCGGAGAGGCTGCAAGGCGTCCCGGTTACGTCAGAGACATAGAGAGAAGGTCACGGAGAGAGAATAAGGGAGGAGTCATGGAGAAAGCTCCTTATTACCGACTTAAGTACAAGGAACACTGATGACAACATGTTCACCATGAAATTGTTATACATTCGTCTACTCAGTATCAGAATAAGGAATTGCGTTTTCAGAGTATACACATACTAGAATTTAGTTACCACTATATAAAAAGTGACGTCCCATGTGGCTTAGGTATTGCTGGATTTCACAAAAACGAACCACGCTTGCTGCACAACCTGGTCATCAAGGTCGAACATACCTTACGGTCAACGGCTGCACGTGCAGATGTACCACAGTGTGAACAGGGAAGGTCTCCCAAAACCGAGTGTCCAGAGGGGCGGAATGGGAAGCGGATGCGTTGTTCCGTTTATCCTCCACTTGCACACCGTCGGATGATATGGAGGCTGTAGGCAATAGAGCACGATAACAGACCCAACCAGAAGTAGGTGAATGGATAGCGTGGTTGAGAACCACGACATTTGGACAGAAAACAAAATATAACAGGTAACTGACCACTTTCAACTTCCCAATCGGCCAGTAACGGCATACTTTCCAGAGCTTGCTCCAAAAAGTCCAACAGAGCGGGATGGACGATCAATTCCTAGAACGATCAAAACAAAGTAAGAAATAGGAGCAACAACAGCAGAAAAACAGTAATAAAAATGTGGGTGATGACTGGTAAACATGTGAAGACTGCGAGCAGAGGGCGAAAGCACACGCAAGAACCCCGCAATAAATCACGTGTGGGAAATCAACACGGTGACTCGAATGGTTATAAGGCAAGCTGGCAACCATCATTCAGGTTGCGATGACCCATTGTCGTGTGTCAACATTAACGGCTGAGAATAATCAGGCACAATCTCACAGTAATCCGTCTACTCCATGCCTAGTCAGTTGGCCCTACGCTTCAGCTGTCTGATCACACACGTATCGTACCACAAGATGATCAGAGTCAGATGAACCTAACTGGACCCTGCTAGTTTACTGGTTAAGTGATTCACCAAAGTAATTCACATAAGGTTCGTTCCGCCAAATTCGATTGCTGAACTATGAAGAAGGTCAAACGTTTACTCGAAGCTGGTTCCATGTGTAGTATTCAATGCATCTAAGGCTATCTATTTTAAATGCTGTTGCCATAAAAAACAGACATTTACGGAACGCATTTATAACGTTTTTTATCTGTCATTTCAGTGATAAAGTATCGCGTCACTGTAATCATTGATGTTTTCTAGACGTCCACTCTGCATTGAGGAGATACGTATCTGTATGACTCAAGTTCATTCAAATTGTAAGCGGCTTCAGCTGTTGGTCCGTAATATTATTAAGCATCTGACCTTTCCGATCATTCCAACATGAAAACTTAAGCAATGAGCAAAACCGCTTGTTCACAGCACCAACAAAATTGTCGTAGGGAGGGAATATTTCGTCCAGCCAACAAAGAATAAAGTATCAAAGTTCAAGCCAGGATGTAAACCGAAACATAATCGCCACACCTAAAAGTTCAGCCACTTTCTCTTGAGTCTCACAATCTTTCTAAGAAATTCAGAGATTAGTAGGCGTGGATTTCGCACTCATCATCTGTCCACGAGTATTCTGTGAATGTCAACTGGCTGCATAGTTCCCAGTGCCCAGACATAAACGTTTGCATACAAAGGAGTTACGGGCAACACGACGTTAGTTTCACGCGGAAAATACAAGGGAGTTAAGTCGGGAGACCTCGGAAGTCATTGAACTGGTCCATCCCAACCGATCACTCTTTGCAGAAATGTATCATCCAACCACTCACGCACATACTTGGTGAAACCGGCTGGAAATATGTTCTCCTTCATTCATGTTCTAAAACCTGCAGCTACTGACAGGGAAAATCTGAAACAGGTTCCAAATAAGTTGCTTTGTTTATCATTCAATCAAGAGGCGTGATAACATACACCTCAAGCCATACCAGCACTTTACCATTAAATCCGTGAAGTGATTCTATCAGAATGTGCGGGTACCACTACATCTAATAAACTTGATTACATCTGATTACCCAACCATGAAGGCAAAACGCTGCTTCGTCGCTGAAGCCGATGTTCTTTTGCCAACGACGGTTGCTGAGGGATGATGCCTTGGAAACATTAAACCTGTTGAACCCAGCGGGACGGCTTGGGCCATACAATTAGATGTCTCCATCTCTGTGACAGCAACTGATCGGGCATCTCATCAAAAACTCCACCCTGTTCGACACTTCAGACTATTTGGCACGATCCTCTACTAACGCTTATGGTCACGGAATAACATGTGATGCGACGGTTGGTGACTCACCTCCATCTACTCCGCGGGGGCGGGGACACGTTTGTTATCGATTATCGATGCTACACACACGTGCGCCCATCCTTCTGTCGCGCGAAGACCGACGGGCATGCGCACCCCACATGCCCAGGTGACAGTTGCAGACTCTCAACGCCGTATGCCGAAAGGTAAACGCTCCAACGGTACGCTAAGGCATCAGACACAAGGGTGTGAAATAAATCACAATCAACAGCTACAAACCGTCCGAACGCGATCCCGACCGATCAACATTTACGACACACGTGCGTGTGGTTTGTTGTTAACGCTACTGCTATTACCACGACTATTATTTCACAGCGTAGGTCAGCGCCCCATTTGTTACCTATTGCCTAGAGTTACTACGATCGTGCACTAGTCCAATCAAGTTGATCAATCTTTAAACCATATACCTTTCTTCGATAGTTGTTGGGCCTCGGCCACTTGTATATAGCTTCACACCTTACTTACTTTTAGAGAGAACATAATCTGGTTCGAAATCGGAAAAGCGAATCACGCCAACCACAATAATCAGGTGACAATAGGAGAAAACAAAAGTAACAAATGAACCGAAAATACGTCTAGCGGCTGTGACAAACAATGAGGAGAAAATGTTAACAATTAAAATTGAGCAAATACAAGCAAGCGCTCCACCACCTAAGCCACGCCTTAGGCTTAGAGATTTCACATTTGGACTCGGTCACCACCCAACCTTGTGTGCCATGTAGAAACCACTAGAAAATCCAAAGGGGATGGACCGCCAAGGCAAGGTTTGGCATCGACTCCGACTAAATTCCAGATTTTTATTGACTAGTTTTCCACTAAATTAGCAGAGATGCCACACCACCTATACGTGATATAATTTCAGCGCTAAACAGTGGCGTTGGTGGGTTCCAACATGAACTATTCGAGCAATTCTGCTTAAGCAATCAACTCCCTGGATAACTGAGTGAATCCATGTAGCACGGAGAGTTCGATGGGTAGCAGAGTCCAAATGTGAGACGTGAGCTATCTTTGTGGTTTTGTGGTTCAGCGTTGGCCATGAATGGACAGGCTGTTTCTGTCGCTGGTTCGAATTCAGGCGAGGTTCAGATGTTTCATAATTTGGTTAAACTTGTCTGGTGTAGATAGAAATAACTACACACATTTAGTATCAGCCCATCAAAACGTTTTGTCCCAAAAACTCAATTTCCATGTAACCGCTTGGTTATTACTGCAGCAACCACGAGCAGAGTGATTTATATCGTTTTCATCTCCATATTGTGGATGAGATCATTTCGAGATGTGCAGCTCTATGAAGCAAGCTGTAAGTGACGTGGTACGTGCACTCATCTTACTCTACATACCAATGGAACATCGCCAGAAATTAACTCTTCGGTATCACCGAGTTCACATAACGAAATAGCTATGTTCTTGAGGATCAACCGTTTGAACAAAAGGGTTCACAAATGAAGAAGCAGTCTGATTCTTCTGGTCAGGTAGTATATGGAAACGATAAGTTGCGCACATCCATGTGTTTTATGCCTTATCGCGCACCAATCGCATTAAAATTTGATAGATATGCACATACAGGGAGAGATGCACGTTTGGTGTAGGGTACTTATGGGTGTCAGCCGAGAAGCTGCGTTCGGCTATCATCCCAGCAGCACACAGTGGAGTCAAAAGCATTCCTCGAGAGTTTCGACATTAGGAGGTATTAATCTGGTAGGTTTCCTAACCGAGTCGGGCTGATGAACTGGATAAACATAGAATTGTAACAAGGACGCACTCGATGACCCTTGATTAGTTGCCCTGCTTGTACAATGGCTCGACCCAACTGTCAGAATGTCCCAGCGTTCGTGGACGACAATCAACAGTAGCAGATAAACTGACAAATATCTTGGCGGCTAAGAGCGTTGACTAGTGAATCAGTATGCACAACTGAATCCGCATGGACAGAGGAAAACATTTCTCCAGTGCAATGCAGTATCACGATTATTTTTGCACACACGCTCAATAAAAGGGAGTCGCATTTATAAGCCGAAGAGATATGCGAAGTAAGAGACGACTGGCTGGGATCTACAGGTTTTCATGTAGTTACTGAGCCATGCTACGCTGTTTTCAAGTTTTGTCACACCGTTCGTGAGCCGCGGGATGACGTTATAACCCTGGGTAGCAAAATTCGAAAACGCATACGGCGTCTCTCCGGTAGCGCTGTAATAGTTCAAAATGGTATACTGAATTTCAGCAGACAAGTGACCGGAAAATAGCGCCGTCGTGAAGATAAATTCATAAGTTCTTCATAGCGAGGTGGGAGTACGTTGAAAGGAGTCTCATAGTTGACAAGTCTCCAAGCAAACTAGATAACCTACAAACAAACGAACCCATTAGTTCTCACACAGAACGATGCGGCACTGCGATACGTCCTTAAGGTGCTAGGTGGAAGTTGAGTAACGAAGTCATAGCACGGAATCCCCAGACCCTCGATGCGGCTTCGTAGTTTAGCTGATAGACACAAAATAGGGTAATGTGGTCCTAACATGAAATTTCCAGGTTTCCGGCGCGGCTTCGTAGATCAGTTGCGGAAGGCAATTGCTGTGACCGGTTCGAAGTCCAGAACTGTTATCATTAGATCCCTTCATAATTGGCAAACCCACTGCGTCGCACATTAGGAAATATTTTCAAGGAAATAGATGCGGATGCTAATCAAGTAACGAAAACTGACGTTACCAAAAAACGTTAAAAGACTTACTTTCGGTAATTTTTGAAGAAAAAAAGAAACGAACAAATCTGTTTGTTTTTTCAACCCACTATTTCCTATGGCTGATGTGTGGCCCACATTGAATTCGTGTGGGTTGGTAGTGGATACTTTCGACTCCGGAATTGTAGTATTTATAGGTTGTTTTCCACCGAGTGTTCCATGTGCATTCGTGCGAAGTGATCCAAGACGTAAAGATGGGGAGTGAACAATCGTAGGTTGATTAGGCAGCAGAGTGGCACCGGAAACTGTCGTCGAGGTGGTCTGAGGCGAAGTGGGAGGCACTGATGGACTAGTAGGAATAGGACTGGTTCGGAAGTCCACTTCCGTTACGGAATTGTAGTGCAACTAAGGAGAAAAACGCATGCATGTTTACGACCATAACCAAAAGGAAACAACAAACAAGTATGGAAAACTTTTGGGCGTTAAGGAACTTACGATGTTTGTTGGTGCTAACCTTCGAACCCATACTCCATGGATGGTTCCGCCCATGTTCTTACTCATCAAGCAGCGAAACTAAATGAGGCTGGCAATTGTAATCACGTTACAAGCGTAACTCCTGGTTGCTTGGTCATCAGTCCCATGGGCGTCGCTTGTGGCAAGGCGATCGGTGTCATTGACATAACTCATTCACACCCCATTCGTGTGGATGGACAATCAGCATCAGGTTGTCAGTCTTGCGCTGGCCACGGCTATACAAACGACGTGCACAGGAGTGGTAATCAAGCTTCGACTAGTAAAGCGAACAGTTGTCGGCCGAGAGCTGGTTCAAACCACCTCTACCTGATGAGTCCAAGCAAATACGAAGCTTGTCGTTGGGTGAACGTTTGAGAGCGAGTGCCATGAAATGTTATGGTTATCACTTTAAGACCCCGCAGTTGTAGCCAGTGCAAAATTGAGAGTCCGAAGTGGATCGTATCCACTCCCAGTAGTGGGGTGAGAACAAGTCATACAGGTGATGATTACCACGCTTCAATAAGGCAAAGACAAGAAGAATCTCACAAAGGAGAACACTTGAATGATAGGAGAACCAGAAATCATCCAGAACTAGATTTCATATACCATTTGATGCATACCGTACAGTCGTTCATTGTGGGAGAATTTTTTGAAGTAACAATGAAAGCTCAACGATGTCAAGGTGATCAGTAGCCTAAGGGATGGGGGAGCAAGTCATATTCTGATTCAACCCTGAGCAACGAGGCACGAACTAGACGCAACCTCGATGCAATCACGTGAGGCAAAGTTGGTGATTGATGCGGAACAACAGAACACATTCCAAGCGGATGGGTCTGTAGAGCTTCCACAGCGAGAACTACTAAGAGGAGAAACAGCTCAACAACAGTGCATGACTTAGACTATTGATCACACCCAGCCTGAAACGCCACTGGCGAAACACTGTTGAATAAATCCCGAGTGTCGTTAGCCGGCAAGTATCAGTTAGGTGTCCTCAAACTAATCAAAGTTTCCAGCGTCTGAATGCAGTTCCAAGTGTTACGACAACCGAATCCCTAGCACATAACAGATATTAAATAGAACTGCAGTTGAGGAATAGGTCGAGTAACGCGGCTGTACCACAGCTGCTGTAAGAATGGATCAGTTCTAACATGAGCATGATCAAACACTGGAGGTGAGCTCCAAACTCTGCGGCATAGCAGTAGTAAGACAGAATTAAGGTTGACAACTTACAACTTTAAACTGTTAAATGTAAAGGTTACCAATACCCTGAATAGACAGTAGTAAATATGCACAAATGCATAGCAAAAGCAACTGCTGATTAACTGAAGAAGAAGATTTTACGTTTAACATAGCTCCAAGGGAAAAGATTCAGCAGTACAGGAACCAGAGACCTTAGTTGTTATAAATTCGATACACGGTTGTTGAGATAGTTGCACGTTCCAAATGAATAATGCAGAAAAACACTGTCATATCGAAACCCGACAAAACTGATTCGATACAAACAAAGGAACCGCATTCTGTTGTAATAGTGATAAACAGGAAGAAAATGCAATAGATCGGAATACAGTACTCGAAGAATGTCACTTCCTTCTGATATATTTTCGCTAAAGAATTATAGTCAAATGATTTTTGTTAGCATACCTACTGGAACCATGGGTTTGGAGTTAAACTACCTCTGAGCTGCAGAGAGCTGTCAAGGGCTGAAGGTTTGTCACGCATGGGTTTTCCATCATATCATCCAAACAAAATATTACCTCGTTAGAGGAAATATATGAAAGAATGTCTCCTTGCTCAAGCGCCACGAGCAGAATGCTATAACTGTCGGTGATTCGCCAATCTGTGGTTAGTCGTGCACATTACTGTTAGGAGAAAATTACCTAAATACACTCTACATCGTTTAGCAAACGATCAAACGCACGTTTGAACGCATCCCATCAAACTTCCGCACGACGGTGCCGTAATTTTCGTTGGTTATCACATGCAGAACCATCAATGCAATGCGCTGCCTGGAAGGTACAAGACCTCGATTTGACTTGACTAAAACTCACGTTGCGTTCTGCTTTCATCGGGTTTATGGGATAAATGAACTCCTCCGGAAGCAGAGTAGACGTTAAGATGATTGATTCCCCCATACACTAAAGTGTTCACTGACTGTTTAATCTCTCAAAGCACCACGTTCGCTTTGCAAATTTCGGTTGGAAACGGTACATGGTTTCATGTAAACAGGATGAGTAGGGGCACTCTGAACACACTCTGCTTTCCTTAGACAAGTCACATATGTTCTTACGTCATGTTTTCAGAAGTTTCAAAAGAGTTTGCCAGTGACTGCTCGTACACATGCGTTCTATTCTGTTTACTTTCAGTTTTGTTAGGCTTGTTAGTACTGGAAATAGTAAAAGCCCGGCATGTAGGTAAGGTGTCTTGTTTATCAATCCGTTCACTCTATGACAATTAATTCTTGTCTAATGTTCATTGAGGATGTGTTAATGTTTGGTCGGACAGTGATTGTTGACAGAAGTAACTGTGACCGGGACGGTAACTGGGTTATTGGTCATTGGCTTCATGGTCCCGGAGCTTATCTGGACGTTCCATTTACAAAGGCGCGTCTGCATGAACCTTTGATGCCTACTACATCATTCGGCACTATTGGCTGGTTCACTATGGAAGATCCGGCTTACTCGCTTTCCTGAGGTTCAATGAATTGATAACAATCACCCGGCCAACTAGGCTACAGTGAATCCGCGTGATCCAGCATTTATGCAGACTACGAATAAACACAATTATGAATGTTACTTTTAACCATGATAGGGACCTTCAGTACCACTGGTTGCTAACGTTTTGCTGTTCAACATGACCAAAACTAACGTCATGAACATTCGTCCTCAGAACTGTACTGATTTCCAACAATTACGACGTCGAGTTAGCTGTCTCTCCAGACGAACTAAACGAAAGGTCTCAAATGATTGACAAGGTTAGTAAGCTTTCAAGTGGTGCAGCTACGGCTGAGAAGTCGTAAGCGATGTTAAATTTCTCGGGAAAAATTCGTGGAGCCTTCTAACTTGAAACCTCCTTCAAGGTATCCAACTCTCCAACAGGCCTCCACCTGGACATCTACAAACAATCTTGATCGTTATACACAAATGCGACACGAAGTGTTCAAAGACAAACGACAAGAGTTGAAATTCAATGAATAGGGAAAGGCCAGAGATAGTGGATCAATCACCAATGCACTACAGACACCTAAAAGATGATCAAGAGCCCACCCTATAAAATCTTCCGAAAATCGGCAATCTTTTAGCAGGCACCTTCTCACTGAACAAAGATGGATGTTCAGATGACAATTTTCTAAAAGTAGGGTATCGAACGGGGAGACTGATACGCGGTCATAATTTTTCTGGTAAGACACTTAGGGTTGGAATGTAATGCCGAAAACTGTGTTACAGCTGAAAGCTTTAACAACCTCTTTATAACAAGTGGGAAGTGGTTTGCACTACAAGTTTCCTCTGCTTTTCACGCCCACCCTCACAGGCCGCCAGGTATGCATACCTGTCGAAATGCTGATCTAACGCGTTTCAAAGTTAAACGACGAAATGATCGTAAGTCAACGGCACTCTCGTCGAATCTTTCTAATTTTCTATGGTCTCTTTGATAGGCTGTCGAACACTCCATCAACTCAGAGATAGGAGAGAACAAGCAAAGATCTTTTTGAAGCTTGTATAAGCACTTGTGAACGCATTAACACGAGGTCGGTTAGAAATAACCCGACTGCGACGAAACAAACCGTCGTAATGAAACCTCCGTCAGAACCGAAACGATCTTGAATGGCCTATGAACGGATTTGGGTAGCTTGAGGGTGAAACAAAATAGGTAATCGGAAAAATTAAGAAAAGTGAAACATTCATTGGAATCAAAACCTACTTCACAGTCCACATGAACAATTAGAAGCAGACTGTGAGCAGCAAAGAAGATAGCGGCTCAATATGAACTGCAGACGAGTAAGCAGGGTAACTCACCCCAACGTCCACTGCTGGCAACAAAAATACACTGAGATCCGTAGATAAAAATTGAGTATCCTGCAGTAGGTGTTTCTTGTATCGTTCTAAGTAAGCACCGAGGAGGTCGCTGTTGGAAAAACGTCCGCCCAATTCAGTTTGTGGACGAGAGGCAACGGTATTAGGTGTTTGAAAACGATATTGAGCAGGAACAACATTCGGATGGATCGGGCTGTACAGATCTACCGAAGTACTCAAGACATCCTGAGGAAGGCGGGGATGAAGGACACAACATCCGGAGTCAATATGAATGTGCACATTAACCTGTAACAAGACTTTTGGCTGTGTACCAATATCCCGTATGCCATTGGAGAGGTCCCCAAAGAGAACACGGGATTTGTCATGAGGTGGACGACTTGCGAGTTTCACCCCATTATGTTCCTCAGCCTCGTCAGAGCTGTTATATTCACTGGGTTCCCCTTCAGCCTGTTCTTCAGTCGCAGTCAGAAAATTACCATCGGAAAACGGAAATCCAGCTTCACTGAAACTAACCGCTTCCTGAGGATCAAACCACAGATCTGAAATACAAAAAATTCATGACAGCAGAAACGGGAGGAGGAACATTAAACAAAATATCAACGTAAGGTTGTGGCATACCCTGATTGCTACAGTGATCGTTTGTCAGGTGGCAGGAGGATGGATTGTTACGTCCGTTCTCCGAAGCTTCTGAAACCTGTTGCGTTGTCACTTCGCAACTTCCCGTGTCAAAATAAAGCGACTCGTCTTTCGAGACAATTGACGCACGGTGTACGTTCGGCCCGTGTACATCGCTGTTGGATACAGAAGTGGACGATAAATCTGTATGACCAGAAGCGGCCATTTGTGATCTAGAGCAGGATCGCTCACCAGCCACAACAGATGACCGTGGAATTCTATCATTCATAAGTCCTTGTGATTCGATGTTCGAATATGCAGTAGCCCCGGGAGGCTTGGTAGGGTCATGTAAAAACACGGGACTGCGCTGCTAAAACAAAAAAGAAAGGTAGATGTAACTGCGTAAAATACGAGGATTTAAAAAAAACGAGTTAATAACCAGAAAGCATTGATTGCAGTTGCGATGACATTGAAATCGGTAGAATAGATTGACGTTCCTAGCAATGATGCCTCCAAACTGAAGTGACAGAAAACATCAATCTGTTGAACGATATTTTGATTACTGGCGGGCAGTGGGGAATTTTGCTTTATATAGACTAAACATTAGTCACAAGTGATCGCAGAGTTAGTGGCTATCGATTGCAGTTAACCGGATAGTTACAGCATCTTCTCCTGAGACAATTGGGGAATCAGAACGCTACTTACATGTCATTGTGGCTGGGTGTTTGCGTATGATAATTCAGTCGTACCTAATGCGAGGTCACTATTGAAGCGGTCAACACGGTCGCCTCATGAAAGCGTGACTGGGGCGATAGTCCCAGCCGTGGCAAGGGTATGCACTACCAGTGTAGTCCTAACAAGAACGCAGCTCGAGTCTAGTACTTATTTTCGAAAGAAGCTAGGTGAAGTCTGAGAATGCAACAGTTGCAAATAATTACCGGCGAAATTAAAGCTATATAAGCCAACCCCCCCCCCACGCTAGTCATCAATAAAATATACATATAGCCAATTAAATGCAAAAAGGGTGAGGAGGTATCTATCGTCTACACAACTTGCGAAGTTTACGGGCAAGGGCGCGAAAAACAGCAGACGGTTTGCGGATTGGAGACCGATGAATAGACATTGCAGATCGTCGTCTAACAAAACCAAGATGCTATCCACTGCCCATCACATCTACACAATGTGATGGAAATGTTAGGATCATGCCTTTTCAACAAACTGTGAGCGATAATGACACATTGGTAGAACCGAAAACAAGTTCACTCGCCAGTATTAAAGCGGACGACGAGAGTATTGACACCCGATAAAAAGAGGAAAACTAACCATGGTAATTCCTTTCTTGCGCCGCAACGTATCCCACTTTTGTCGTTTAAACGCGAGACAGCACTGAGCTTCAATTAATTCTTGTTGATGTTTATGTAACTCCATGCTACGGACTTGAGACAGATCAAATGGAGGCATATTAGCGACAGATTCCGGTGGACTGAAACACCAGGGTAAAGAGACACGGGATAGACGTAGAGGTGCTAGTGTACATGTTGAATGTTATCATTACGCCTATATATATATATATATATATATATATATATATATATCTGAACAAACATAATAGATTATCAACTTTTTAAATGGTATCAAAATCAGTATGCGACTAAGTCAACCAGATCTAAGAACGTTGAGGACATTTACACGAATGATGTATTCTCTCCCCTTATAATTCTGTGTCGCTCATTGTGTTTAGCATATACACACATCATAAATAACGCAGATGGTCGTTTCCCAAGTTGCTTTTCCTACAATAATACACGTTAAAACCTGTTTTACGAAGATGTCCTGTAGGTGGGCCCGGGCGTGCGATTTAACGACACCGAGCTCCTGGATTATTGAAAATCTCGGACGTTAAGTGATTCCATTCAGTGCTTACGTTACATTTTAGCGTGACAGGTGCTGATGCATCATTGGTAAAAGGTCCACAGGAATAAATTAGGTGCAAATAAATCTGGAGAACAAGGATATCACCAAGCGTGACTGAAATATGTAATCAAGTCGTTTGTGAATAGGTTTGTGATTGGTTCCCAAAAAGACAACTGCTTAGATAATGGATGTGTGCATTTCTGGTCACAAATTGTATGCCGGCGACACCATATTTCCGTCATTTGCGAAGTAATATCTACTAGTATAATGATATCTATAGAGTACTACCTCATTCGGAGCCAAAACAAAAGCAAAACAGGTCGTGGAGAATCTGTTTGAAGATGAGCATCACAAAGTATTATATGAGAAGTGACCCGTTGAACAGCGCGGCAAGAAGTTCCATTCCTAACTATACCGCCCTGAAAGAACAAGCTACACCAATCGCTTCTGAATGTCAGACTGCAACATTGCAAGCAGTATTAACTCTTTATGCTTTCTTCTGTATAGTGTGAACGAGGTCGTTGGGACAAGTAAAGTCGTGTACAGGAAAAGCGTTTTTTTAGATATCTCGCAAAATGCAGTAAACAGGCCGATTTGTAGCACAACATGGTAGGAATCACCGTCCGCACCGACTGTCAAAAGTCGGTTGAAACCAACTCTGTTTTAATTTGTGATCAGCTTCCCGGTTAAAAATACCTAACAACATATCTCCTTTTAATTCTTCAAACACCTGTAGCGACGACACCCTGTAGCGATAAATACTAATTTATATACGTCGTTCGCGCTGTGTACAGAGTTGGTTTGGATCCATGGCCAATATACATTACAACGGCTTGCTTTACGATGCGCACACTGAACAGCGACTGAACTACCGCAGCCGTCATAGCATCATCAACAGACTCAGACAGCGCTCAAAACCGACACAATCATACCAATTTTAGTATTCACGTATTGGTGGACTGCATTCAGATTGCGTTGGCTATGTATAAAAGTGGTCACCGATTGGTCACGGTTTCTGTGTATATGAATCGACACAACAGAAAAATTGAATAAAGTACACTAGACTAGGAACATACCATCCACCTGGACGATATCGATCCAAGGATGCAATATCTGAATAGCCACCGTGCTTTCGAGAAGGTTCATGAGTTAAAACACTTTGTTGTGTGCCCACAATTGAGATTGAAGTCCGGTTCGCGTTTCTAATTTGCTTGCTCAATGATTCGTCTTTGGCAGAAACATTATCAGTTTCAGCCAAACCACTGAGTTCACGTTGAACATGGGACCCCTCAACATATTCTCCTTCCTCTTCTTCCTCAGCGGAAGTTGGAAGAAGCGGGGCAGCTCCGTCGTACCCGGTGATGCGTGTTAACACAGAAATTAGCGCCTTCAGACGACGGCCAATATTGTCATCTAGATGAAAATCCAAGCCACGCATCTGCCACTGAACCAAAAGATTCCACTGAGCGCATTTGTCTAAAAAAATGATTAGGAGAAGGCAGTGCTCGACAAAGTAGGAATATGAGTGATCGCGAAGTAACTGACTAGGTTTAATAGGACACTGCCTCCTTATGGGTCGCTCCGATAAGTCCAACATTATTCACGAGTGAATAAGGCCAGGGGTTTGGATTAGGAACTCTGGGAACAGAAAAAACCAGGTACCTCGATACAATATTAAATTAAAAATAGCAGGAAGCAACAACAGATATCCATCTGATCCGATGGGAAAAGTGCACGGATATAGGTGCGGTCACTTCTCGATGGCAACCGTCTAGATGTGCACTGCAACGATCCTCAGGGCTAGGCTGATCAGGACCTCGGTTCTACTGGGTACGGCAAGAAGAGAACAACCAGACAAAAAGCAGTTACATACACAGGATGTCACACTACGGACAGCATAAAAGTGATGAAGCACGATCGCATGAAAATATGGCGGAATTATTTTTGAAGCCGCGGCATTACTGTCTTCCGAATAGAGAAAAAAGGCTGGAAAAGGTAACCTCAAACACTCCGATTGACCAACGGCTGGCGATTTCCGCCGGAGTGTTACCCAAGACGATGAAAAAAGCACAATGTCATTCAAAAACCCGACAAAGTTTTCAATATATCCACTGCACACAGCAGTGTTCAGAATCGGTGTCCTGTTTACTACATGCTACGACGAGGCAAGCCCATCACTTCCAAGTATATCAGACTCTTGAATCACCGGCTCTGAGTAGGGTAATCCAAGAAAACCCGATATCATGTTGTTTCGTAGGTCAGGCTTTTGAGTCAAAGGTTGCGGGTGCAGTCCCTTCAAGTTTACAACTTTCCGTTGTACAAGCGACTAGGAAGTGTCGAAAGTTACTGTCGTTCCATGACACTGTTCATCCACAACCACCTTCTCATTACATTTTGTCCCCAATTTTCCTGCCTTCTCTAGATCTTCTGGTGATAATTGCTTTCTGCAGTATAGACAATTGGTAAACCACCAATTTCGACGTCCGTAATGTTCAACAAGTTCGTGGGCAAGCTGCTTCGGCGAGTACCCTCGCAAGTCTGGAGCATGATTTGTACAGTACCTCGGCGATGCAAATCTATGATTGTGGTGCAGTTGTTCAGTTGAGTTTATCTCTAGATGTCTTTCAACCCACATAGCTGTCACCCTCAGGGTATTTGGAAGTGTCAAGACCGACAATCTGGAGATAGGATCGCTCCGAATTCCGCGACGGACCAGTGGTTGCTCAACTGGATTCCAGACAGCGATCGTTTGTACACTATCAGACCCAATATATCGACAAAAGTCTGTCAACGCAAGTCAGAAAAGCGGCGCGGATTCAACGCGCCACCGTATGTTCCTAACAACATTAGTTTAGATGTGAACAAAGATGTATACCACGACGCCCGTATTGAGCTTCTGGAGCAGAATAAACGGTGACATCAGCATACTGGCCAGGGATTTAAATATCCAAATCAGTCACCTTTCTCCAGAGGAGAACCGGTTAGATGGCATGATTCGTACTCAGGAACAACGAGGTGACAGCAACAACAATATGCACAGAACAGCCTCTCCATTTCGGGCATCGTAGTTCAAAACAGGAAGAAGTACTGAGATGCAAGGAGAACGCCTTGTGCATCTGAGCATTAGGCACAAATCGAATATACCGTCGTGCATTTTGAAAAAAACCACCTGGATTCGGATCACGTTATGCGTGCTCATTTCGCTTAGCCATTTGCTCACAGACCATACACTCGTAAGTGCAAAATAACTAACTGACATTCGGGCGAAGAGAAGGCAAAGAACGCTCACCAGGAGGCATTAGTGAATAAATTATTCAGTTCACGCTAAGTGCCAGGGCTTAACGTGCTACCGGACCAAACCACAGCAGCCGTGAAAGCTTTCCGCTAAGAGTTTTGTTCAGAAGCAGCTGTGCAATTGCGGCAGAACCGGATTTCCAATACATCGATAAACTTCTATAAATAAGCCGTTCAAGCCCACTTGGCTTCCAGTATGATGATGACTGGCGAGGACCTAAAATCAAGCTGACTGAAAGCATGTGCAAAGATCGTCAGCATCACTTCGCCGGACAGTAAAAAGACATCAAGCGGGCTTTACACTCACAAATGGTCGGAAGTTATTTACTCCCATTTTTGGCTATGCCGACAGTCGGTCGGTCTGGCTGAGGTTATTTTTGAAAATATGGATTTTTAGCAACAGCTATTCGCGACGACTAGTCGGATGGGTTGCACAAATTGAGAAATGGTTCGGTTGACCTCAGCCGTGTTCCAGATGGCCATACTTCCGAATCCGCAGTGGTCCTGAAGGTGAAGGTATTTAGGCAACGCAGGACAAATGGACGGGATCTCTTCTCTTTCTTTTCAACGACAGTGACCTTCATTTCATCCTCGCACATTCAGTTTGTTAAGCCAGTCTTTTCTGTAGTCATGATGATCTTTAATTCGATCAGTTGTTTTTACGATTTTTCATTTCTGTCTCGCATTGTTTCGTGCTGCCACAAACATCGTGCCCAAGAGATGAAAATATCTCTAAAGGGTGCATAAGATCTGACAATACAGACACCACCAACTCCGGTTCCACGTTATTTTTGATTACGTATGTCGTCATGAGTGAATATTCCTCGCCGTACTTCCATCTGATTGGCAGCACTTTCTCAGTGAGGTACACAACTTTATTTCTCTTTCTTATGTTACCAGCCCTATTCACTATAGATATCTGCTATTCAAGGGAGCCTGCTACGCGGTAAACGATCGGTTGACACTCAGAACGAGTCTCGACTCTTGCGGCTTCTGCATCGAGTAGTCAGTCTACATTGCGTGCTGATTTCAAAATTGTGTCAATGATTTTCTGCTTTAGGATTAACTACTGTTACGAGATGGTCGGCGATCGAAACCCGACCGTCTGTAAGCATTTCGTGTTATGCGGGTTTTTTCACTGAGTGGCTTGCTCTCCTTGAGTTTTCCCTCAGGGATTCGGTTCTGCAATTGCTATACGTTCTGCAACGAAAGACCATCATTTCCTTTCTCTCCAGGACGGTTGCCGATCTGACTTCTTCCTCGAATTCCAGAAATGTGACAACTCCGACAACCGGTAGCACAACAACCACTGCCAGTGATGTGACCGCTCACCTGAAGGCACCTAAACCGACGCAACAGTCAAATGAAGCCCATACCGTTCTTTTCTCCAACAGTGCTGAACCCGTCGTCAGTAAACGGTCTCACACGGCCTTAATCTTCAACGTGCTAGCTGTCTCACAGGGTTTGACGGTCAATGTTGCTCTACACCCATCACTGATTGCAATATATCAGGTATTTGTATGCGGCAATTTTAATCGCAGTACTTTGTCTTATTTCACTACTGTTGCTCGCAATCGTAGCGGCATAACTGCTTACTCTTTTCAACATCCTTAACTTTGACAATTTTAGTGTATCAATTATCAATCCTTCAGAGTACAGGGACGCTGAGCATTTCAATTCGATTCTCTCTTCCAAGCTGGTAACCATGTCAATGGAGTTATCCCACAGCAATCCCGCTTAAAAGGAAAATTCTAATATGCTGTTCCGAGTGTTCGTTACTGAATATCCACGTGACAGGCCGACACCTTTAACCACTACATCACATTCTTTGTAAACACATTGTTCTTATTATCCCATGGCCTACGTGCACCGATGGCTGCAATTAATTTTCGCATACATCGGGTACTCGCAGAAATTGTTTTATTTGTAAGGATGTATTTTATGTATGAGGCGAACGTCCTGTCAAGGTTTCCTTCATTACCCTCAAGTTTCCTCCACTTACTAGTGACGATCTTACAGACGTTTGGTGATTGTTTCACATACATTTTCCGGTGAACCAAAATTAGCAACATTTATCCTGGTTTCACAGCCTGTTGTGTAATGGGCAAGTTGTGAATTTGTCTGGGAATAGCACACTGTGAACTGAAATGTTTTACAGTGGGAGGGGAATACAAATGAATTCCAACGATCACCGTTATTAATATAAAACAGTGATTCAAATCTGCCTGTGGGTTTCATTGTACTTCCCGGTTCAAGGTTGCCTAGCTCGAATGCTGTTGTCACCAGGTTACCCTAGTTCCACCAACCTATTGAAAGTGAATTTTCTGCTCAAGTCTCAATTTATGTAAGTTGTTGGTCTTCACTTGTATTTAATCGGCTGTTGTTCATCGTATTGTTGTTCTTTCAGATCAGTCCAGTTTACTTTTCTGGCCAGCTCGGTCCCCGGGGTTGTGTGGAAATCAACTTGACTGACCATTCACTCAGTTTGCAATCTGTGGTGAGTTGATGTTCTACCAACCTATTGTAACTCATAGTTCAAAAATAATTACAATGTCTCCTACCTGAAGGGTTTTGCATGATTGTCCTACAATTGGTGCCGGTGACATTCATTGCTGGGATGACCAAGACAAAGTGTTTATTACCCAATACTAGTTTCATGTGCTACCTCATTAGTCGGCTTTTCGGCGTCCTACGATCGTTATATACGTAACAGCGATGTGCGATGGTTTGTTCTTGTTGGTTGGATCCGTGTGTGATAGCTCACTCCATGTATTATTCTACGATCTCCGTGTTATCAGATCTACGCCTAATCCCACGTGATAAGCTTTTTTGCCGGTTGATTTCTCAAAAGTTTATACCCCATATGCTTCTACATTACCAACATATATGTGATTTTTTAACATTACTCGTTACAACTCAGCATCATCCGGAAAATTTTCCACGTTCAATCAAAATCTCTCTACCGCCCATCCTTACCACTATACTACGTCGAGAATCCTTCGGTGGACGATACTCTCGTGGCCAGCGAAGACAACCACTGCTCACACAGGGGCTAACAGCCGAACAGGGTTTATACTGGCACGTCCAAGTCAAGGTAGATACCTTAGAGCAAACGCTTACCACGGACATGCTGAATTATATTGTGGTCGTTGGGAGACTTTTCATGAAGGTAAGTTGTGGATTGGTTAATTGGGTAGAATATCACTCTTACCGTATTTGTCTAAAGTTCATGAAAAGAGCCCAGCTTGTCCCATCAGGAGTTTAATGGGGATACACCGCTACAAAACGCGGTGGATCAAAAGCTATCTCACTCGCCACTATCTGGTCACACATGGTTATGTGAGAAATGCCAGCGGGATTGGTAGTTCTCGAACTCCTCAACCTATCGTGCTCAGAGCTTCCTAAGGACGACGCTGTCCTTCCTCGTCTGACATGTATCACGAGAACACCAAACTTCGACCAGTGATAACACAACAACTTGTTGAGTAAATTCCAGAATGAGGCGACAATTTAGTTTAGAGACGAGTTATTGTGCTCGCCCTATTCATTTCACTCCGTCAGCGTCGCACTGAAAGCCATTCGGAAAACATCTTAGATCCCGATGTTTATAAATTTGTATACGGTACCTTCCACTAGAACGAAGGCTACCCGCTGTTGACAATTGTACCATGATTTTCTAGATATAGCTAATCATAGCAACATCTTCCCAGTGAGTGGTATCGCACCCCACTAGGCCTTCTGTCCTCATCGTCCTTGGTCTTGACCTCAAACGCAGGTTTGTGTAGGTGCTTTCAACGTTCGCACTTTGAGACAGCTGGGAAAACAGGTCGTGTGGACGTAAGACTCGTTGAATGTCGACGCCTGCCGCGTTTCGGACGGTGGTCAACGTGTCAGACTGACAACACTCGCTCTGTCTACTTGATACTGGTTGTACACTTTGAGTGACTTCCCAATCGTCACTGCCGATCAGTCCGGAGGATGTATATTCTCCAGCACGACGGTCGCAGCCGCGTTCGTAGATTGAATTTTCTTTATCAACAGGCGTTATACTGGTCAGTTGGTAGATTCTGCTAAGGCCAGTTCCAGACCCAGAATCTTGGGAAATCTGTTCACTGTGCCTGATTATGCTCTAACTGATTGTGGTGGCGTCGTTGTCAAGGTCGCCTTGTACTCGGATCTGGCCACTCACCCTCGGTCGACACATGGTTCTGGTCTAGTCATTTTGACTGGTGGTATGAACACCTAGGCCGCCCGCTTTGGTTGGTGTGAATCTCTTGCTTGATGGATTTTGGCTGGCATCACGTTGTTCGTTGGCCGGCTGCTGTTGCAACTATGCTCCGAGTGTAGGATGTTTCTAGCCAGCACTGGTTTTAGACGTTATGTTATTATGTTTGGCATCTCTTTCTTCGAATCCGATTTTGTCTCAAACTGACCGTTCAGCTGTTACTTAGATGTGGTTTGGCTGTCAAGAAGGTGACCAGGTCGCTTATAAATTATAAGCACCGAACTAGTCTGGAATATCAGCGTAGCATTTCTGAGTCTGACGACCCGACAACCTCAAGATAGTTTTAAAGCTTACATTCCACCTTCCCACACGGTGGTTATTTTGTTGGGTAAACGTACTAATTTAAAGAAATCCCGAGAGTCGTTGGACGTCAGATAGGACATTCCTCCTGGCAGGTCACTTAACCGATTCAGGATAGATCTTTGGAAGAAGCTGAGACGTAGTCTGATCGCTGATCCTGGGGCTTGGCCGGTGGGGACATTTGAGGAAGTGGGTTGTGCTTTTGTTTCAGGGAGCACTGGCAAACTCTTCAAGCTTTCCAGTACTACTGGTCCAAGGCGTTCGTCTTTCAGTAATCAACGAGGCAGGCGGCACACTCAACCATAATACGTGTAGAAGGTTGGGTGCTTGGATGGAACAGTTTGAATTCAATCTAGCTGACCTTCTGCACCGTAAGCTGGTGCCCTTTGGGTCGATATATAACCACCCACCAAAACTGATGTCCATTGTTGTACTTCGACTGTCAAGTACATTAGAGCTGCTGACCCAGACGACTTCGTTCCAGCCTCTTCCAAATAAGGTAGCGATGCGTTAGTAGAGTCCATGACTGAATTGTTTTAAATCGTGCGGACGACGGAGAATATCCATCTCCTAAGGGGATCACTCGGTAATAGTTTCTACATTCAAAAGAGGGATCAAAGGCTCTTGTGGAAACCATGGAGACGTGGATTGATCCCAGTCATTAGTAGGGCCCCGGCATCCATTATACTTCGTTAACTGACTGTAACTCGTAGCCGGACATTATGGGTGAACATGCAGGATTGTGCCCTGGTCGAGGATGCATTGATCAAGTTCTCACTTTTCAGAAAATTTCGGACGAGCGCCATGTATACCGCCGGCCACTAAACGGAACGTGTGAACATATCTGGGAGGATCAGACTGGCTTCTCATCTGGTCGTCACATCTTTTCGCTTAGCCTGATACTCGAACCGAGCCATCCATATAGGAGGGTAACAAATGCTATCTTTTGGAACATCAGAAGGGCTTTCGGTTCGGATCACAGAGCTGCACTCTGGGACTGTCTACCAAGGAAACGTGTGCCCGAGAAGTAAGTGAACATCCAGAAAGCAATTGACCGTCAGACCTCGGACCGGATTAGATCTTAACATATCACCGGCCTTCAACATATCATGTGGGGTGCGACAAGATTGTACAGTCTCCATCTTCCTATTCAACTTTGCAGTAGACGAGATCCTAAGGTGCACCCCAACAGACTACGAATAAGATAGTGTGGAACTGTGTCCAGACGCTCGACTTCGAGACATAGGATATGCAGACGATATCACCCTAGTCTGCGAGGGCTTACAAAAAGCCCAGAGCACCTTAGACAGATCAGAGACTACAGCTCGTCAGTTTCGTATGGCTTTTGCAACTTCTAAGTAAAACGTGCTGTTACAATATAACAACAAGGAGTGTTGTCAACACTCCTGAGGAAGGCCACCCGAGGTGGTTGAAACGTAGAGTATTACAACTTGCTCGAAACGTTGTGTTATTCCCAATCTGTATATCAATAACATGTTAAACACGACGCCCAAACTATTCAACTTCATTCGTACTACATTTGGTGCGGATATCTTATGACCAATGACAGGCCCACCAAGAGTGAGATAATTTGTGCGTGTGTGGAGGGGGAGTGGGTGAGAGAGGGTTGTACAGGCACCTGTGGTGTTGACATGATTGGGATGGTCCACCGGGCCAGGTGCATCACGAATGAAAACGTCTGTTTCACGAGGTCACTTTGCGTTTCGGATTGTAGGGTGAAAAGGTCGCGGGACATCGGACCACGTTGAGGTAACACATACGAAGTGTCGATGCAGTAATTAGCGCGGACAAACGGAATGTGTCAGTTATGAATGTCCTGTCCAAAGTGACATCTACAAAGTCAATGGCGCTCGTGTTGCGAGTCTCTGTGTATATCCTTGTAATTCCTTTCTTCTTTACCCCTTACCTTACACACAACTGTTTTTCTTATTCCCATACTGCCACACGTTTGCCACTCCATGTGTTTTCTGTGTTGAATAGGCTAAATATTGTTACTGACAAGATGTCAGCGAGAATAGCACAGGCAAGTGTCGCCTCACCAACATGTGTCCTTTGTAGCGTCGAGAAGAAGATTGATTGTCATTAGAAAGAAGGGTACATGATGCCTGTGTGCGTTCTATTTTGCCCTACGACTCGAAAATACGGTCTGTCCGTAACTGCAAGATCAACAGACATTGTCGTAATCTCCGTCAATCAGCCCAAAACAAGTGGACCAATCGTAGGGGCAATATCGCTGTTCGGCAGTGCGCGTTCCAGAACGCCAGGAATACGAAATCAAATGGGTCAACTAAACAGGTTACACAGTTCGGGATGGTTGAGTCACGTGCTCGTGTATTGCATGGTTAGAAACGCTATCCGAGATAACAGTGCTCCAATCATTGACATGTTTGCATTTATACCATCTCTGTTTCTAGTGTTTGGCCTGGTATTCATTTCTCTCCTTGTCGGATATTTTGTTTTACGTTGTTCCACGTCGCTGTGTAGGTGAGCGGCGATCTGAACCACAGTACCTCCTCCTAATCAGGCTCATGGCCGATACAGATAAGTGAATGAGGTGGCTCTTGTTGAACACTAATGATTCATAAAAATCGGCTTTCACACGAATCTTTCCCAGCTCGCTTGGACCGAACACTATAACTCAAAAGTGTCAATCACGGGCGCAAAAGCGTTCGCAGACGAACAATCAGAAATACAAGGTTTCCTCATATGTTCTATTATCAGAGAAGCCAGCAAGCTGAAGTAAGCAGATAATATTACGAAACGACCAGTACCCCTAAGCGGAAGGTTGCATCGGCCGTCCGGATCACTATAATCTTGAAACAGTTGGTCACTAGGGCCGAACAACATTGGCAGCAAGTATCGTAGTAGTTCGAAATCTTGAAGTTACAATCAGGACAGACAGACTTAGTTTTTCTGGCTCCCCAGTTCGTAGATTAGAGGTGATATTCATGGATTTCATCGTAAGCTGTTTGAGAAATAATGCTGAGACATTCATTCCCCCGGATCATTTCGGTGTACAATGCACAGCATCGTTGATGAATAGTAAGAGGTGGGCTGAAAAAAACGACTCACGTGCAGAAGCTAAAACCAGTCATCAATGCTACAAAGACAATAAACTTGAAACGACCATTGGAAACGCGTACATACACTGTACGGGATGCATCAACAACACTAGAGCGGTACTACTGCCAACGGATGTGGAGACACGTGAGCTGTGCACAATAGTATTTATGCTTGTTGCATGTTTTCACATTAATTGTGGTGGACGTCTAACAATAAACGACCTTTCCCGGTTCTTTCTGATAATAATCCAGATCGACACTTCCGAAAGAGGGCAATTCAAACCCTTCTAGGGGTCGACTGGGTGGACATTTACCGCAAGGGGACGAATGACTTACAGAAGGCGTTAGTAGCGACTAAGCAGCTAGATGACCGTTTTTGTAATCAATTCCTTCCGTTATCTTAGGTAGTTGAAGGTAAGTGACATGCGCTGGTTGATACATTCCAGTCTTTTTTCAATTTGCATAATGAAGCAATTTTTGTACTGACGCCATAGCACGTTACATCGTAGACATCCTCAATAGGAGTGTGTAGAAAAGTACAGAGCGTGGATTTGAAAAAGTGGTGCATAAAAATGTATGAGGACTGAAAAAAGCAACCACTGGTGTCAATGAGCCTGATATGGCTGGTTGCGTTACGCGCAATTTTCACCAGGCCACTTGGTTTATTCGGTTTCTCCTGGGATGCTAATCAGATCACACTACGCAATAAATGAACTAACAAGACAACATTATACCATTCAACGCGGTAAATTATTAACAGCAAAAAAGAAGCTGAAACCAACCTGGATCATGCGAACACACATTGAACGTCCCACTGGGTACAACGCAGGCATTTAGAATAAGAGAGTAGTGTTTGCTTTGCACATCGACACTCGCACGTCTCCAATCGGGTTTCCAATCATCCGAACCTACATTAAAATCATCGTCGAATCGCAGGCAAAAATCTGGAAGTTATACATTTGAAATTAGTATACAGCTACATACCTGTGAATTCACCTTGGCCAACAAACGAGTCACGATAGCAAGCCGAAATCCGACTTCGATCAAGAGTCAACACCAATGCGGTTCGTGAATCAACACCCATCGGTTGCGGATTAGGCTAATTGAAATAAATTGTGAAGGTGTGTTAAAAAGAGAGCGACTGCTATGCATGGCAAGCCTGGTTTAGATAAATGAGTCATCGAACGCTAACTCACTTGTACAACAGTGATGGGCAAACAAACGCCCAAATCTTCAACATTCAATTGTAAAAACAATTTTGTGGGCAGCGCGCCTTCCGGTAGTGTTTTCAAACGTATAATTCCTTGGCTGGAATCTGCAAGAAAAGGAGCAGTTGGGTAAGCGGGAAGCAGAGAAGAATCGTTCGGTGTAGACACATTCGCCGCGCAAGACGTAGCGAGATGAGGATCTACCCTGAAGTGAGACTTCGCTAACGATGTGGATGCTGGCAGAAGTAGATGATCCGTAGCACCCTGCCGAACATTTGCCATCGGGGAAGCCGGGGACTAAAACAGAAGTGCACAAAATTAACAAGTGCATCAGAAAATACAACTGATCGATCGTAGCGGAGATGATGAGAACAATTGAGTGATTGACTCGGATGTATGGGTAGACCAGACAGATAACCAGATGAATGCCAGGGTATATAAAATGTGAAAAACCACGCCGATTGTTTCCAGTGACCAGTCGCATATTTTTTGTTCGGAAGAGTAACTTGATTGGTAGCAGTTGAATGGTAATAAGTTTGAAATCAGGTGGTACTGAACTCAACAAATAAAAAGCCGCATTTACAACACTTTACATGTGTTTCAGAACCGTTGACGTATTGTCAAGGTGGTCAACTGGTTTGGTTAGTCATTGATTGAGATCGGTGGTTCAAAACTCTTTCGACTTGTTGCTCCCATAAACATCTTAAAGTCAACGTGATCGTGTCCTTCATTTCACATACATTACGTGCAAACCAAAATCAGATCAGTGATTACCAAACATATTAGTGAATAAGAACAAATATAAAGCCAGACATGTAAAATTGTCAATGTGATGGGCGAACATTGTACATATTGAACACCGAGGTTGGTTTCGATACTTGCACAGAAGGTGAATGGCTGAACTGAGACCTTGTTTTTCTAAATATGAGTTTGGAAAAACAACAAAGGGAACATTGACCTTTTCCATATTTCTGGATAAAAGATGTATTTCGCTGCATAGACACGTACAAAATGGTGGATGTGGTGAACGTTGCTCACATGCACAAAATGGTACACTAACAGTGGACAGCACGCGTGTGATTATCGGGGATAGCTGTTCGGTAAGTGGGACGCAAGTATCTTCCAGACAGTTGCCTATTTAACGACAGACGCAATAACTTCAGTAGGTCGCCGGCCAAGTCAGTACGCTGAGTATTGGACATAATCTTCACCACTAACCCCTGCTCTATCGCTTCCCCTTTTCAAACTCCCCAGTATCGCTCTTTACATTTTTCCATCGTCTTCAGGGCGTATAATAAATATTATCCGGAATAACCTTAGATCATGCCGAATCGGAAGTCTCCTGATAATTTATATAAGCTCGATCACAACAATAACGGCTATAAACACCAATACATATGTGAACAACACGCCGTCCAGTACGCTTTACTAGTGGTAAATGACAATTTGGGAGATCACACTAGAACAAAAGATGTTGACTAATGTTGGATTAATCAAATGGCTTGCTGTGCAAAGACTTATCAAGGAGAACTAACTGAATGACAACCATCCGTGTTAACCGTCACCGTATGGGGGACACAAGGAGAGAATGAGGTTAAGATGGGTCAGTGACTAAGACACCAGATTAGTCGTTCCCATTTGAGAAAAGACATATCAGACGGCAACGTTTAAGCAGCTTCACAATAATCAAATCAACTGGTCTATTTAGGTGTCAAGCTCAGTGCACAAAGACATATTCCAGTAGAAGAACAAAATCCCATGATCTAGCAGAACATCGACAACTTATACGAACAATCTGGGTCTCAGCTGGATTCGACCAGAGCGACAAGGATGGCTTGTCTAAAAGAGACAAGCGCACTACCAGATGGACCGAACATCCGTTATCTTAACAGTACTGTACTGGAAGTTCACTGGTCAGTAGTGACTTAGGTGAATTCCAACTGAAATTGTTTGGGAAATGCTGCTTGGACAAACAAACCTCTGGATCACTTAGTGGACTCTGTATGATGCAGTGGGTTGGATAACTGAGCCCAAAAAATGAAATTACTTAGGGCCCGGCATAGCTTCGTGGCTCAACTGGTGAAGCGTTTGTAACGTTTGGATATGCTGTCTCTGTCGCTGATTCGAATCCAACCGAAGCCCAGCATTTTTGCAGCTGAGCCTGTTTTGAACTAACAAATCTGCCACAGTATTTATCAGTAATAGAAATAACACAAAGGCACATCCGGCTGACATCAGAAGGCGTTACAATAGGAAACGAAAAAAACCGAGGACAAAGCTAGTCTGTATAAATCGAAATGCTGACTTTGTGCATGGTCATGCTACCGGTGTTGTGACTTGGAGCATAGGTAGTACAGTTCATACTATTAGAAAACAATTGTCCAGAAGAACGAATCCAGACACCTTCGGTGAAACAATAACAGTCAGATAGCAACTATCGCTCCAAGGTGATGGAAGAGCGATCCTTCTAAAATATTTCAATTTTAACACGAAAAATGCCCAGGCCACTGATCTCGACGCATCGCATGAAGATAGCTTAGAAAGATATCTACTGGATGCCGATAGTTATCAACAGGCTAAGGCAACTGTGACCAGTATGGCTGAATCAAAACCACAGACCTTTCAGACTGATTGTATCAGCTATAAGTCTCACTTACAAACTAACCTGGTCGGTGACCTTGACAAGGTACAGGATTTGAAATTAGAATTCACGTGGGAAACAGAAACGAAACCATCCTCGATGTATTAATATTGTTGTTCACCGGGCTGGGTATTAAGGTTGCAAACGTTTTACTACCAAACGAGGTAACATTATCAGTACATGGAGGTTGGAGCGTACTGAACTGAGCATGATGGTCGGTCGTGTAAGGACCCGAAAGGATGTACTGACCAGAAGACAACCATTGGTGCCGACCAACACAATACTAGAAACCCAAGCAGAGACTGGGGTTAAGATGGGCGTAGTGTTCAACACGGTTGCCTCATAAAAGCGTGGCCGGAGTTCAAATCCCGGCCGTGACAAGGATATGCACTACTGACGAGCTCTAGTGAGAGCGGAAGTGGAGTTCAGTGCTTCTTTTCGAAAGAGGCTGACTGGAAAGTCTATCTGAATGCGAAGACCATGATCAAATGTGAGTGATGTTCAACTTGAAAATAAATAAATAAATAATTGAGAAAAGGCACACACTGATTAGCGAACGATTTAATGTGACGTTTCAAATCCACACTAGGATCCGTTACCAAACACATATATATTTATATATATCCCGTTTTCACGCACGGATTTGTGGAAATGATGAATCTAGATTCACAGGGATATATATTTTATGTAAAACTTACCAGGGATGCCAAATAGTTCATGTACTCCTTCCACTTCGCGAACTCACTTTTATAAACCATCCAAATGAGAATGGCTGGGTGATAAAAAAAGGGTGGGAGTAAAATATCACAATGATAGGCTACTCTGTCAATTTCCTAAAGTATCTGATGAACGGATAATACAATACCTAACAAAATACCATTTGGAATGCTGTGTAATCATTCACCCGCTACAAATTTTCCGGACAGTTCAAATGTGACATTTGTTTCGATCATCATAGGTAATGATAAACCGAATTGCTCCGGACTTCTCATAAAAAATTTAAAGAATCGCGTGTTTTGGGCGGTTGGCGCTTTTTTTTGTAGAAGTTACATCCCGTTAGGTTTATCGCCATCCATCATCTTCATTGGAGCGGTGTTGTCATAGTCTACTTCGGTGTTATTATTTAGGCACTCTTTTCGAGGTTTTGAAATCTCAAAATATTGGTGGAAGCATTGAAATTCTTGTGTTTCCTTCGACTTGTAGGAATTGTTTTTTTTCCTTTGTTATCGCCGCACATTTTTGCGTGCTTTTTTCTCATTATTCTTCTTATTGGTTGTCCTTTCCACAGTTTTATCGTTTGTGGTTCTTTCGCAGGTCTCATCCTTTTTCATTAATGAAATCAACGGTTTCCTTGCATTTCTTCCTCATTGGAGCAATATTGTAACTATTTTGGTGCTTTTCACTGTTCCCTTCTTTTTGAAAATGAGGGGAATGCGTTGTATGGATCCGTGCTAACGTTACCTTATTTCTCCTTTTCTTGGCTCTGATGACTTTACCAAGCCTTTCATGGCTCGATACTACGGCTAAACGACGCTTGCGAGTGGATTCTTAATTGCGTCCCACAACTCTATCATTATTGTGGAATCGACAGTCTGGGAATCTATTGTTTATCAGAATCCTGGCGAGTAGCTGAACTGATTGACGTGCCAATTTACTCTTCCTTGTCGGCTCCGCAAAAAGTCGAAACTTACTCATACCGGGTCACTGTCACATAAAAGACTGAAAAGTAGTCATCTCAAGACTTCTAGGAATATTTCATTGTGATGATGGAATTTTTTCAGCCTTTCACGCCAGTCCGAAGGATTTCTCGATCCCTTCGGCGCTATACCTCGTTGCGCTTGAGAAAACAACTTGTTTTGTCCCGGGAACTCTTGAGCTTGTTGGTTTTCTGGCGCAGATGTTTATGGTTCTACGTTAGGCTTTTTCGTTTCACATGTTCCAGCCATCTGACAGCTCCGATGACTTTGGTCTACTTTCATTGGACGACTGTTTTCTTAGATCATCCTTTTCCCGTCGTGACTCTGAACAAGATGATAGCAAGCGGAGTTCACATGATTCGTGTGCGGTCAAATTTCATTACATGTTTACGAGTATGTACAACGGACCGTTTTGTACATCAATGAGCAAGCCAATAAAACGACAGGGCAAATTAGAATGTCAGAGATCATGATCATTTTTACCATCGTGGTAGCACCAAACTGCGTTTGTAACTTCTGATGAAGCTAAATTCAGCAAAGCACAATGCTTAGTTATGCAGCATTGGTACAGATCGCGGCGTGCATTTGCTAAGTCGCATAAGGTCTGCGTTTTTGGTATGTGCTGTGAAATGGATGACACAAGTTTCTTGTTTCTGTTTCAGACTGTAGCGTCATTTGTTCGCATGACCTGTTGTTCGACTCTCTTAGGGGCGTGCTGCCCGATCCCGGTTCACAAGTGCTGCTTGCTCATGTCTGTGTGTGATGCTCGGCATCCACGTAGTTGTTCATAGATATCATTGTTTCTGGCCGATTCGTGCCCACGAACGTTCTGAGAGAGAACACCGGAAACACCATATTGCATGATTGCAGTAGACCTTAATGACGCTGCTTTAACTGACCCCCCATTTTCGCCTGTATAGCGAAGACGAAAGAATACCGGCTTTTTATCACTCTCCCAGATTGAATGGTAACATCATGTGGCCGCTTATGCTTTACACGATAGAGTGATCTGCTTTACTATTAATGTGTAGATATCTAATCAACACCCGCAAATCATTCACACTACTTCTATGTTGATCAATACACTCTACTTCATCTTCGTGTGTTGTTGTGTACCGGCCTTGTTGGCCATCTACCCACAACAAAGTTATCCTCGTTGGTTTCAAGACGCGCCGAAACATATACGACTGGTAGCTGCCAACTGGCATCTGAGCCTGTTTCTGCGTCATCTTAAAATCTTTGTACACTATTCACAGTTGATCGTAGCTTTCGCATTCCCACAACCAGTTGCTTTCGAAGAAAAGCATTGGAATTGAGGTTCACTTTTCCTAGAACCTAACAGTAGTGCAGTTCATCACCACAACCTGTATCTGAACTCCAGCCACGCTTTCATAAAGCAGTTATGCTGACCAGTTGGCCACCGACCTCACATTAGTTTCGACCAAATTATCACATCTGAACGCTAGACTACATGCTCGGATTCCCCGAGTGCTTGGAAAGTAGACACTAACTGTCCGAAAAGTCCCGATGGACGACACCCTAATTAGAGTGCAAAAGTCCAATCTTGTGGCATGAAGTTCAGTTGAAACCGTAAGTACCCTGGTGAAGAGTGTCGATCTTTCCTGAAGACCACAACAGAAGTGCCTGCCCCCCAGTTCATTACTGCGCAAGATGGGTAAGTTTTCGTCTTTCGTATGTGCACTATGATTATATCTGTGGGTTGCTGAGGATCTTCATTTGAGTAACTGTTACCTATCCACTAGTGTAAATGGTTGTGGTCACGTCCCTGTGGATTCTGGACTCGCCTTATAACCAGTTATGTACAGTAATACATGCTAACCCTATTCTTATCCTTACTCGCTTATGTTACGTATTTAACTCGTTTTCAGGAGATAAACGAAGTTATACAAAAAATGGCTGGTGATGAGCAGCGGTCATCCAGCTCTCGACCACGGTCCAGACTTTTTCCATCTACGCTGACCGTGACAGATCCTTATGCAGCAGCAGAAAATGGCTGGTTGCTTTCAAGAGCAGCACGAGGCAAAACAAAGTTCACTATCCGGTAGTTTTCCAATGTTTCTATGCAATTTATTCACCGTATATATACATATGCTATGCATCATCACTGCAGACCTTTACCGTTGTCTTATTGTTTCGTATTAACTTGTCATTATATCATAAATTTCTTTCTTTTCCTCAGAGAAAGTGCTGATGCATTATTTATTTGTAAGCTCGTAATATGGAATTTTCACTACGTCACAATCGATACATTTTATTCGTCACGATGTGTGAAACTAATGTTTACTCTTGTTGAGCAGCATTATGGCGGTTATTCTCCATCTAATTTTCGATTCTTGAGACGAAAATTTCAGTTTTTCTGCAGTGCAGGAGTGCTTTCGTATAAAGTTTGCTTCCAGTTCATTCATCTTGTTGTGCAAATGCGTAGTTACATACATGCTTGTTTATGTCCTTGTATGCGTTCACGCTGCCCGACACAAAATTCCAAGGCGAATTGTTTGTTGAACGGTTTGTGGTGATGTTTATGTGGTCACCGTTTTATGAGTCATAAGTGCAGTTCATCCGTCGTTGCTGTACTTGCTGCTTTTCATTCATTTAGACCCAAAAGCCGTTTTGTCTGGAAACACTTCAAATTCTTGTTTCGAACATAACACAGTTCAAGGCAGTTACACGCATTATGCATCCTGAGATGTGAATTTTCAACTTTTTACATACTCATATCTTCAGCAAATGAAAAGTTAAATGCCTTTTTGGATGTGCTTGAATCACACATTTATGATCATCCTCATATTCATCATGAAGTCAGTGAACTGTCACAGTTGATACCCCGTTTGTTGCTGTCCGCCAGCTTTGGTTTGGTTTCGTCGTTAGTTCGAGTATGAAAAGGCTGGACTTGTACAGAAATGGATGTCAATTAGTATTATCAGAAGTGTAATGCCGGACGCATGTAAATAAACATTTGTGCTGGATTGTAACGGAAGATGAGGAAGTACTTTTCGAGTGATTCGAATAAGGGGCCTGGGTGGTGTCAGACAGGATTTTTGTCGTAAGTTTTTTCGCACATTCTTAATGGATTTGAAACAATGAAACTGAGAAGTCGTTCACAGGAGCTACTAATGCAACATGATAGCCGTTTTAGCAAAAGGTGTAGCACTCTTTGGAAATAAACCTCATAAACGATACATTCCGTGGGAGTGCACCCCGCCACTGATAACTCAAACTACCAAGTGACATGGATTAGAAGGAGATTTCAAACGCAGGACATAAGAAGATGGACGAACTAACTAGTATCTGTGATGTTCACTCGAGTTTCTATCCGAACGAGAACTAGTTTTTAAAAACTTTTATTACCGTAGAGGTACACTGAATTAGACGAAACTTGGCTTTTCCTTTTCAAGAATTGGTGTGATACGTGCACGCTTCTAACAGTCAGCAATTTTCGGTTATGTGAAATACTGAATGAATAACTCAGCTTAGTGTGGGCATAAAACTTCAGCAAAATCTTTAGTAACGAATGTCAGATCCATTTGCTTTGCTGGACTTCTACCGGTCAAGTTCTTCGAAAACAGCTACTCTCATTCGAAGTAGACGGACCAGCGGAAGAAAAAACTGTTAGCTGAGATGGAGTCGCCTGGTGTACTTTCCCAGTTGTCAACATCGACCACGTGTATCTTGATAAGGGAGCTCAATCCACTCAACCTCTTCATTATTTGTCAGATCGCACGACAGTTTTTGTCATCCGGTAACATGCGGGATTCAAACGATTTATTTCACGTTTGATAAACTTTGCTGTGGGATACTCCTTTGCTTTATCAGCTTTTTTTCTCTTCCTGCGAAGTCTCTTTGAGGCCTAAGAAAGAAAAGCTGGTCTCAGTGATGGGGTTTTTTCAAGCGCAACAAATATCGAGGCAAAAATAGTTACTGATCCTGAACCATTTGGCTCAACTTAAGTGAAGCTTTTATTTCCATAAGCTTATCATAAGCTTTCTGGAGATGGCCGAAGTGTGATTCTGCGATTCCCATAGAGAGTGAAGTGGGTATCTTACTGCAAACCATTGGAGTAGGCTCCATGATGGGTTGGTCATAGTTACTTGGAATAGTGAACCTGTGGGCCGAGACCATGTACTTCCAGACGTGTAGGAAAGGTAAGTCTCCTGCAGGCTAAAGTTCGCAAGAAAGCTAGTATCAAGTCGGTTGAAATCACGGCTCATAACATAGTGGCATGTCGGGATTATCCCAAAGAGCTAATGGTAAACTATAACCAAATTTGTCAATCTCGCTGATGGGAGAGCCTGGAGGTAAATAAGTATTACATGCCACAGCTCTGCGAAAACCGCTTAAGAGTCTTCGTTCGCATGAACATTGAAGTAACAAAAGAACATTCTCACGGATTTATGTTATACGTAAGTGGGAACACTTCCACCACGCCTCCCGGTAGCACCCAATGCGATACAAAGTACTGGAATCGTCAATTTTGACAACTTCAATTTTGATGTATTTATGCAACCAGGTTTCCTGCAACAAAATAACCGGACTGGTATATTCGCAAAGTTGGCTAGTATTGTTAGACTCAATCATGCAACTAAACAAGGGACAGACGTGTCCACTTGTAAGCACAGGTAAATGCATTTCTTTGGTATTTCGCTCCAGAAATATACTCTTTCATGTCACACGATGTTTCCTGATATTCTGTTCAGATTTATGCCAAATTTGACACAGTTCATTCTTGATTGCGAAGACGTAGAAACTCAAACTGACTTCATATAAACGCTAGAGTATTTTGCCCTCATGCTAATTACTCAACAACTATATCTGAACTGTCCGCGCAACTTTCTAGAGGGTGAGTGAACACACAACATCCCAAATGGTAGAGGAAATTTTTGGATGCGCAAATGTTAAGGTCTGCTTGTTCTTGAACATCTCCCACGCATGAGGACCACGCGGTTCATTGCACCACTGTTGGTCATACGACTATTACCATTAAAAACTGCTGCAACATTTCGGCCTGAATATCGATTTTTGATAAACGTTTCAATCAGGTTAAATGAAGCTTTGCCTGTAATAGACACTGCATCAGTGACTGGAGCACGAAGCAACTCTTGAACGACGGAGATTACGCTATTTTAATGAGTTCCGATGGTCTAATCACACATGACGTGTGGGCCTAATTTTTTTAAAATGTTTTCCTTATTTTACGAATGCTCATTCTACCGTAGGATCCGCTTGGAGGAAATTCAACTTATGGCTACTACGCGCAGCGGTGCTGTTAAGTTGGAAGCCAAGATTATTGATGTGGAGCTGACGAATCGTGTCTGTCAGGCTTCGCTCGATTCGTGCTTTTTGCCATGTCGCGAGTCCGTCTGTAGACGTGACACAACGAAAAGCAGGATTAATATATCCAAACGACCGTCGAATCTGGGGCTTCCGTCAGTCACTTGTTCAGTTGACCATCCGGAGCCATTTACTTTCTCAGGTTTGTTTTAGTCTGTATAATTGGGAGCCGTTAAAACCACTGTGAACTACACGGACTAAACTGAGTTACCCACTTTCATTTTGTGTTTTAGAAACCGGAAATTCATTATTCATCTACTCAAGTGTGGCGAAAATCTGCGCGGAATTGGGCTATTTAGACCAGGTACTAGCAGTGACTTAGTGTCGTTTGTTTATAAATGACTACTCCTTTGTTTTTTTCTGAGTATTATGGACTTCCAACCCTATCCTGCACTCATTGCAACCATTGCACAGGAGCATCTGTATAATAGTGTGTTCTTTCTATCCGACCGGTACAGTTTTCGTTTCATTAATTTTGTTAAAACCGTTATAGTGCTGTTAGTTTATTCTTGGCTGCAGCTGTTTCCTGATTTGAAAACCTCTAGAAACCAGTAACGCTGTTTTGGAAATTTTAAGGTGCGAAGCTGTTGCTAGTTTTGTCACGGATACCCGAGACTTGTGGTTTAATAAAAAGTTTCTTCACTTCTTAAACGAAATGTAGTTGAATGACCGTTCGGCTCCGTGAATTCATTTTTATCCTCAGGATCTGTTTTTTGACGAGCGAACCCCGGAATTCCGTACAGTGGCCTTTTTCAGAACAACAGTCGCCCTTCGTTCACTTTTGGCTGATGAGAAGTTCTCTTCGATGTCTGCTACGAGCCACCAGCAGTCGACTGTGTTGCCACCGGAGTCCATTCAAGGAGAGCACGACGCCTTCCTTATATCCTTGAATCGCCCCACGTTCTGGTTGAAACCATTCACGTTTGATCGTGGTAAGTATGTCATTTTTCTTACATAAAAACTATGCAGCTCATCAAATGTACTGAGCTACCAGAACGGATGAGCTACACCGCTGGAAACCCCTCCACGAACCAAGATGTCAGCATGTCACTTAGCATGGATTAAGCGGCTTTTTTGTGCGGGAATACTGATTACAACTTCCATCTGACACCTCTTTGTATCTTATCTTGTACTACGGCAACTCTGATGGACATGGTGAAGACAATAGGTACAATAAACGTCAAATCGACGTTAGCAGGCTGATCAGATGTATCACTGAATGATACACTGTTACCTCCCAGCGCATAATCTTTAGTTGTGCTTGTCATTTGGCATCATGAAGTATATTCATCCATCAATCAAATTGGTCGGCTGCGTTAGCTGTCAACCAACTACATGGAATGATTGTTCGGTATGCTTATGCTGTGAAGAGGAAGTGCTTTTATCCGACCAATGTTTGCTTTAGGTGGTTTAAAGTAATCACTAGTACACTGTACACTTGGTTGAGATGTTTACTGGCCTGTCAGTTTTCAGCCTCGACCAGTGAATCTTGCTATTGTACTGTCTTGGAATCCAAACATTCACATACGGTTTTGCCAAACCATATGCACTCATCTGCGTCATACGTAGCACCTCTTGGAACACCAGAACACCAGTACATATGAAAATATGCTACATCTTCGGGTTAAGACCATTGCAATCAGAAATGGCTTTATGAGTACCATATCCACAGTGTGACATCATGGATTAGACAGTTCGAAATCGTAATTTTGCACGTTTTCCTGCATGTGTTGGCTTCATCCCTGTAAACACATAGGGAGGAAACGACTAACCAAGCAGCCTGTCTATTAGATCTGTTACAGTATTAGGTCCTTCTGGGAAGACAATTCATGTGCACGCAGTTTAACTGTGCCTGAGAGGCTGCGTGTTGATTTCGTCCGAGATGGAAAAAGCCGTGGGAACACTGACGTGGCTTTGGATGTGCGATAAACATCAGAGTTCTGAGTTGCGCTTGAGGCAGAACGTTGGTATGGTTGATGGTCTGCAACACGGTTGGTGTCATTCTTGCTTATGTATGGACACTTCACGCCTCCACAGTGTCTGACAAACTCTGGATTGAGAACTGGCGAGAATTAAATGTTATTCGGTGGATTTTGGCGCAATCGATTGGGCATGGAGTTCGCATAAACCAAAATAAAAAAATTACATTAAGTCGTCCAAATCACCATAAACTGAAGGGAAGTTCCTATTGACTATCTATTTGCTCTAGTATGTTGCACAATTGATGCCTTCATAGCATGGCCCCTTCTCATACAACTCTCCAATTTTGAAGAGTTCGCGTAGCAGAGAGACGCTCTTCGGTTTCTTTTATTTGTGTGTATTGTAAGTGTGTCAGCAAATATGTGGAATGTAAATTGGGCGATCTTGTGTCCCACTTAATGTATTCTCGTTTATCAATCCATTGTTGTGGAAATTTCATAGTTAGCCAAGCGCGCAAAAGGTGGTATTTTTTCATCTTGCCGGAGCAGGTGCACATAAACCTGATTTAGGCGTGTTGTGCATTTCTTCCCCGTTGGATATGGTGAAGCCAATTTGTCAGATGAACAAATAAACTGGGTGGCTGAACGGCATCAAAAGCTGTATTAACTCCTAACCTATATACTTCACGTGTTATCTGTTGAGACCGATACTATGCAGAAATGTTCAAGATCGGCTCCGTCAGACATGCAGGAATCTAGACAACTGCTAGAGATTAAACATGCGTTCTGGTTGGATATAATTATTACAAGACATTTTAAGAAATGCTACATATGAGAAGTCCGGAGCAATTCGGTTTATCATTACCTATGATGATCGAAACAAATGTCACATTTGAACTGTCCGGAAAATTTGTAGCGGGTGAATGATTACACAGCATTCCAAATGGTATTTTGTTAGGTATTGTATTATCCGTTCATCAGATACTTTAGGAAATTGACAGAGTAGCCTATCATTGTGATATTTTACTCCCACCCTTTTTTTATCACCCAGCCATTCTCATTTGGATGGTTTATAAAAGTGAGTTCGCGAAGTGGAAGGAGTACATGAACTATTTGGCATCCCTGGTAAGTTTTACATAAAATATATATCCCTGTGAATCTAGATTCATCATTTCCACAAATCCGTGCGTGAAAACGGGATATATATAAATATATATGTGTTTGGTAACGGATCCTAGTGTGGATTTGAAACGTCACATTAAATCGT